>JARHVA010002566.1:2430000-2479817 GCA_037957365.1 Torreya grandis | reverse complement strand
ATAGATGTGTTGTTTTCCAAAAGAAGTAGGATGATTTTCTTTAGAGAGATCACAATATAAGGAATTGAAATAGTTAGTTTACATAAAAGGTCCTTCTAGTGTCCTTTGGTGTTAGATTTCTAGGTGCAAAGGATTAACAACAAGAGTAGTTAATGCATTAGATGGATTAGAAGGTTGGCTCATTTTATTTTGGTGAGCAAGTATTATTTGATAAAAAGGATTTGTTGTATAGGGTAAGGGTTTATTTTATATAAGAGGAGGATATTTTGGGATGGAAGAAGGGGTACAAGGCTAACTACCTTGAGTGGGTTGATTTCTCCACCTTACTATTTTCTCTTCCATGGATTGCATGACTTGAGCTTGCTTAACAAATCATTCCTCCTTATACATAATCTCTTATTGATATCTATTTTGCTCATTCAAACTATCTATTTATAGTATTTTGTTTTCAAATTCCAACATTATCTCCCTTACACTCTTAGATTCACTAAGAGAAGGAAAATTAGGAGGGTTGCTTGAGATGATTCCATGAACAACATGATCTTGATCAAAACTATATGAAGGAACAACCAATCCATATTGTTCAAAAATGGGATTATACATACCAAATATAATTTCTTAATGCACTAGCATTGCTTGACAAACTAACTCAACATGGAGTCACCATTTGTGTTAATTGAAATGACTCTAAAAGGCTGATAGATTGAAAAACACACCAAGAATTTTTTAACTCCTTAGACAAATTATCCCATTAGGTGTGCCAAAAACTATTGACATTTAAATTTACACCCTTGAGGAGATGCTAAACTCTCCTCATCCAAGTGGAAAAATGGAATCATCTCTCTTGCTGTGGGTGACAATTCCATTGAGATGAATCTCTAGATTAGGGGCTAGCTCCCCTTGATACACCTTTTAGGCTCATATGTCTAATATTAACAACTTGAGGGGATGAAAATGGTTAAAATAAATATAATTTAAACCTATTATATTGCGGGTGATGTACCAAAATATTTTATATTCTCTTACCTTGAAAATACACTTAAAATAAGGAAAAGTTACATATACACTTCACTCAATATTGACTCTCTCTCTCACACACATCAATGTTTCAACTTGGGGTCTAGGAGATGGCATAGATTTAGAAATACTTAAGCAATAGGAATTCCAATACACTTTATTGAATTAGCTATTCACTATATCTACAATCTCTTTAGACACTTCTTGTTGACTTGTAAGAAGGAAATCATAATACACTAGGTATTAATGGAATTAACATGTGAAGGTAAATGTAAATTAAAATTGCACAATACTAATAACAACCACGTACACTAAATGCAATATTTGAATGAGGTAAAACACTTGTATTTATTGATTCAACATAAAATCTTGGTAGGGATTCACCATACCAGGTAGAGAGATGCTCAAATGAGCCAAGAAAATCCATATTTATAGCCTTTGGGAAGGAGGTCAAGTAAAGGGAATCCAAGAGTCACTTGGACATGTGTCATCTTGAAAGAATAAATTACATTTACATGTGGGAGAGAAGTGGGAGAGCTATTCCATGTCACCAAATGGGTTAGTTACAATGAGTTACAACTAAACCAAAAGTATTAGTTACATATGTTACAAATAAACCAAAGCTTTAGTTTATTTTTCCATTTGTTATCTCTTTTTTGCCTTCAGGTTCCCATTGAGATTTTTTATGCCAATGGCTATTTATTTTAGTTTGAAATTTACATGTTACGGGCCATCACTCTTTCTCTATTCATTCAAACATTTTCCTTCAATCACTTTTCTTGAAGGAATTAATTCATGCTCTTTGCTTCAGTTCTTTTCCTTTGGATTTTTTCCTGGTCCATTATGCCTTAAAAAATTTACATAGACAAAATATCTGAAGGAAATCATGTCTTCAGGAGCTCTATTTCCTTTGTATCAGACAAAAATTTTAAAAGAATTGGCTTAGCATCTTTTCACATTTTCTAAAAGAATTCCATGGACAATCTCTCTGAAAGAATTCATTTGAAATTTTTGTTTGGCCCTTTGTAATTTTTGTTTGGCCCTTCATTCAAAATAAATGGTCTTTTGATAATATGTAAATTACCCTCCACTTCTTCGAAATGTCCCTTCTAAAGGTTGAAGATGATCCTTCAGAAAAAATGCAAGTGTCCCTTCGGCTTTTGAGAAAACCTTCTAAAAGGAAAAAATACCCTTTAGAGTTTTTGAAATGTTCCACCTTCCCATGGAAATAATCTTTTGAACTTTTTGAAATGTCTCTTTGGGAAAGTTGAAATGCCCTTTAGACTTTCTAAAAAGTACCTTTTAGCCTTCTTTTAAATGCCTTTCGAAAAAATTGGAATTCCCTTTGGGAAAGTTGAAAGTGTCCACTTAACTTGAAAAAGGTCCTTTAGAAAATTTGAAACATACCTTTCAAAAAAGTTGTCTTGGACAATTTATCCAAAAAAAATCGTCACTTTTTATCTTCAAGAAATTTGCCTTAGACAATCTGTCTAAAATAATTTGACATTAAGATGAATGAAAAGGCCCAAAAGAAATACATTTAGAAAAACACCAAACTAAATTCTCCCAAATAATTAGACACTTATAATTTTTTTATGGGCTTTGTTAAAGAACACTTCTTCTAAAGAAAACCTACATATTAGACTTAGTCAAAGGCATTGACTTAGGTAGTTATTTAGATAGGGGTGCCTAATTTTGGCCTGAAGGGCCAAAATTTGGTCAACAGTGAGTTTAAACAAAAATATTGATGAACAAAGTGACATGACAATTCCACAAAGGCATACATATCATATTCAAGGACCGTGTGCAAGGTAGTTAGCAGATCTTTCACCATTGATAGTAGCTTAGCAATTTTTAAATTCCAAATTTGCAAGAGGGGCCACAATTTTCTCAAATATGTCAAAGGTTAAAATAATGCATTTATGCATTAAAAAAGGGTAGATATGTGAAAATGCAAAATTTTCAAAATTAAAAATGAAAAAATTCAATCTGGATCCCAAAAATGCTTGCAAATCTAAGGTGGGCCACACCAAAGAAGATCATTTCAATAGCCATGGATCCAAAATATTCCTAGGAAAAGATTGTAAGATTAGGTTATTTGATGGCATACATAAAGGGAAGGATAATTGTTTAGAAGGTTCCAACTATGCAAGCAAGTGGTCTAGGGAATCTTTAAGCAGTTTCACATAAAGACAAATCATCAATTTAGCTCCTCAATGAATATTCTCATTCCATCATGTATGAAGACATATCTAACCATGAAATCAAAAGTTTGTTGCAAATCTTAATCATTCATTGTAGAGGCAATTAAAGCAATGATTCTTTTCTTGTGAATAGATGAAGATATCAGGCATGGCATGGAATATTTTCTAGCTAGAAGCATCTTGACAAAATGGAGAAGGCTATTATGCAATTTCATAAATTGTGACCCAAAATCCTAGATTTGAAAAAGGATTGAAAATGTATAAATAGGGGGCTTATCCTCTCTTAATGGTTGGTTTTACATTGTGTTGGTCATTATGTTGGTTGTGGTTTTAGGTCTTTATTTTCTTTCTAAGTATAGGCTCTTCTAAATCCTGGGATGAAAGTTATGTTTATTTTACCTCTTTCCTAAGGTGGTTGTAGTTATAAAACCATTGGCAAGCTCTAATAACATCTACATATGTCTCCCCTATCGAACATGGAGAAAATCCACCATGCTTGTCCACATGGAATCATTTTAAAAGATTAATGCATGTAAGGTTTATTTTCAAGTTAATGAAAATGCTTGTGGTTCATTGCTATTTCATGTTGATGAAGTGGAAAAATATGTTTTATGAGTTTTTCTAATTGGATATTTGGGTTTGTGTTCATTACTAGTTATCATTTTGAGCATGGATCTAGGTTATAAATCCCTTTTTGTAGTTTAACTTGGAAGTATGTTGTTAAATAGATTTTTAGGTCACCTCAGGTTTATGGATTTTATAGGGAAAAGTATCTAAAATCTTATTTTTATTGTATGTTCTAATCTTTTAGGGATCATTTGGCATTTGTTTTATCTTGTATTTGAGTTCTCCTTACATCTTTACTAAGGATAATGTCATGAATTTTGTAAGATACCTTGTTAATTGAAAAATCTCTAGCACATCACCATGCCCTTCCTTTATATAATCATCTAACTCATCCTACCCTATAAATAATAAAACATTTTCATATCTTAAGTGTTATTTGACTATAGATGCATAAGATATTTCATATTTAACATGTGTCTATGTGTTGTGATTTAAAGACCAATAGTGCAATATTTTATTCATCCCTTTATCATTGAAAATTCATTATAATAAAGGTTGCATACACATTCCCATCTATCTTTAGTAGCTTGTATCTAGCTTAGAGTATTTTCTCATTCCACATGAAAACCCTTCCTAGGTGGAGTGAGCAAGTTTGGTTGTGTTCTTGTCAAATTTATGTTCCCTTGTACCAATAATCACCATGGAGATTGAATTGTAGAATCTCTCCATGTGAGTAAGATACCCCATAAGTCCTCTCACCTTGGTTTAGGTAGAGCCAAAAGTAGTAGGGAGCTGACCATACCCTTTGTAGGTGCCTCTCAATCATTTTCTATGTTTGATCCATTCTGGATCCTAAACCCTCCCTCAATTACAATGACATATCATTGGGTTTTTCATCTTTACTTGTCATTTTATTTTAAAGTGTGCAAGGCTGAGCATATGAGGTGTACAATAGGGAACCAATAGGATGATTAGGTGGAGGCTCAAGTAAAAGAGGATTTTTTTCTCTAAGAGTTATTTGTATAGCTTGGATTAGGAAATTCTCACCCCTTATTTCTATCTCATAGGCATTAGGTAAGATGGTTTTTCCCAAAGAATAAATCATAGCATCCACAACACTATTTAAGGCTCTCAAAAAGTACATAAAATTAGTGCTTGGAAAAGTCTTAAAAAGTGGTGTAATCCCATCCTAATTCTTCAAAAACTTGATATTGAAGTCTACCATGACTTCATAAGGAGCTATTTTGATATTGGTGAGCTTCCCCATTAGGGATAAATGGTCAATTTTATTCTCAAATTATTTGTAGAGATTATCTCCTAATTCATCCCTATTGTGTATAAAGTTAGGTTGAAATCCCCTATAACATTGGAGTGTTTTTACTTGGAGATAAGTGGTAAGGAGTCTCAAAACTACATTATCTACTATAATGTTATGGAATGAGCATATGTTGTAAATTTATTAAATGTGCTCTATAGGAGTGGTGGCATTTTACCTACTAAAGTAAGGTATAATATTTAAGGCTACAACTAGTATTTCATCATGTTGAGGAAAGGAAAAAAGGTCGCCTCCACTGAAATTCAACAAAATCTAATTTCTTGGATGAGCCATGAATTGAATAGGAACTAGCATTTCTCTTGGCTCGAAGAACCTACCAAAGGGAGGTGTGGATTGAGACCTTGGAGGAGGTGATCTAAATAGTCTAGTTATCCTTATTTTTTGAAATAAAGTTAATTCATAAAAATATAATTCTTCATCTCTGGAAAAAACTCTTATCTCCACTTTTGGCATAAAAATATAGGACTAATTTGAATCCAAGAACTTGTGGATTGTCTAAGTGTTATTATAATTTTTTAAAATATGTAAGTTACCAATAATAACACCAAATTATTATCTATAATTGTTCACTCAATCAATTTGAGTGTCCCACCAAGTGTGCTAAAAACTATTGTCACGTGAATCTTTTACTAGTTTGATTAACTAGATGATTCAATGAAATAATGGGAACATCCCCAAGGTGTGGGACCTTAGATCCATAGGATGAACCTCTAGATAAGTCTAAATCCTTCCTAAACTAAGTGAACCTAATGTAAAATTAGCTTACATGCCTAAAACACTACTAAAAATACTTATTTACATATATTGTTAAGTTTCTTGTCATGGAAAAGGGGATAGCGATACATTAATATCACAATGTTGTGATGCACTAAATCTTAGATAAATTTTCCACTTACTTCAATTAACAAAATAAAACCTTAATAATGGATAACTCTTATAGATAATATTTAACTTTTGATTTCTCTCATATAAGTATTTTGTATGAATGTAAGAAGCCTAATACATCACTAGGAAGGATAAATAATTACCTTGGAGAAGAATCAAATGGTAATAATCCACAACTAATTTCTAATTAAACCTAATTATAAAAAATATACAACTTATAAAATAATATATTTTTACATTAAGGAGAGAAGGATTAGATAAAAATATAAGGGAATAATATATTTCCACAAGCAAAAACCAATAATCCAAATATTACATAAAAAAATGCAAGAGGTTTTAATAAAGGTAATCTCAATTCACTATTTATTTCAAGCCTAAAGCTAGTTTTACAACTTAAATGATCATAATTTTGTTATACCAAAGAAGAGGGATCTTAAAAAAATTCCTTTTTAGTCATATATATCTAAGCAAAATATCAATAGGTAAGAGATAAATTAGCTATTAATTCATATTTAATGCATTGAAAACTAAAAATAGAAGTAAGGGGAGGAAATGGGGTGAGTCATCAGGTTTATTCAATGTTTGGTAATTTCTTCCTTGACCAAAATAACTCACATGTTTCTAAATTGAAGGTAATGCCCATATATTCCTACCTTATGTTCTAAAACTACCTATTGACTACCTTTAAGAGTCTCCAACTCTCCATTATTTCATTATGTTAAGTATTAAATTGTTGAAACAATCCCTGTTTATAATTATGTTAAGTATTAAATGGTTGAAAGAGTCTATGTTTAGTGTTTTATCCCTTTTTTTGATATTTAAACACTGGTCAATATTGTTAATAATCTTGGAAGTCTTCTTGCTTGAATGGTGGAATGAAGCCCTAAAATGAAGGCTTAGTTACATGTTTCCAAAAATGGTGGGTCACCTAAAATTTTAATGCTTTAATATTTGTTTTAGATGCTGTAGGACCTACATGGAGTGTTGAAACATGTTGATTTTGGATCCCAAAGCCTAAATTATAAAATTTGCCTCCAAAACACCTTGTTTACTTGTTGGAAACACCATGTTGTATTGCATTTAGGCCAAAAATCAAAGGAAAAATTAACTCTTATCATTTGGATACATGTAACACATTCAAATAAGTCCATCTAATCTCAAAATTTATCCACAATCCTCACTAATTTAGAGTAAAGGTGTGATTTCCATTTCAAGTAACTTTAGTTTCAACAATAAGCGATTCTATATAAAATAAATTAGATTAAGGATTTGATTTAATATCATCAAGATTAGTGATTCTATATAAAATAAATTAGATTAAGGATTTGATTTAATATCATTAGGATTTTGATTTAGTTTATTATTCAACAATTCACTTTTAATAGACACTAACCAATTGACATGATTTAACTAAATAAATAAGACACAATGGCCCTAATCATTTTTATCATATTTGTTGAAGACTTTATAAAGTGTTATTAGTTTACAATTAGTCATTGTAAATAGTTTTTATAAGAAAATAAAGTAATTTAAATGTATTAATAGATAAATATATCCATTAGGAAGATTTGTCTTTCAAAGATTCCCTCCACAACAACCCACAGGGAGTTCAAAATCACAACATGAAAGTGGGAAATAATAATTTATAGTGAAGGAACCATACATTATTGAAGAATAATCATAGTTATCATGACTTAAACCTTGGGATACATTTATAGATTTAAGTTAAATTATTTAAAGGAAGTAACATAAGATATATTTAAATATATATATATATATATATATCTAACATAGAATCCTAATAAATTATGCTCCCAAATACTTTAGACAAACTCACACCACCTACAAATACCATCTATAACATTTATTGAGAATACATGGGAGAAATAATTGGTAATGTACTGAGTCCACAAGGTAGAGTTGATCATCTAGAGAGAACCTTTACCTATCCCATTGTGTTAGATCAACATGATAATGACACTATATAATACATATCCTCATCTGTATTACCTAATTTTATGGGTATGGAAATTGAAGATACTAGTCAATTCTTGTTCAAATTTAAGGTACCTTTTCAAACATATGACTATAAGAGTGATAACCAAAAAATTAAATTTTTTCAATCCAAAGTAAAAGTTTAAATCATGAGATGGTGTATGAGTTTATAACCATAATCCATCTACACATGGGAAGAAATGGAAACTATTTTCTTGGATAAATATCAAGATTACTATAAGGTATGGGAAAAAAAATAAGAATTCTTTCAAATGAAACAAAAATAATATGAAAACATGGAAGATGATTTTGATCGATTTCTCTTTGTCCAAAGATGATGACAATATGGGTTAGATGAGGAAATACATAAATAAATAATTATTAAGGGATTATATTATGAATCTCAAGAATATATAAAACTTATGGGAAAAAGGGATGTGAAAAAACTTGATCTCAAAGATATTACTAAACTATATATAAATTAATCATGAATGACTTATATTAGAAAACTAAAAATAAGGCAAGGTAATAGTGAGGTGGGTCAAGTAATAGAATAATTTGAAAACACTAAAAATTACATCTTGGTACTCTATATGTCACACTAGATGGATTAAAACAAAAATACAAGGCCACCTTTGAACCCATGGTCATATACTACAGAAGATGTAGAGATAAACACCCTCTTCATGATTATCTTCTTGATAAAATAGACATTTATGGACTTTATGAAAATAATCATTATACTAAAAAAATGTGATCTACTTCCTGCCATTAGGAATCATCTTTAAAAGAATGACCAACTTTAGGAGGATACTAATTATGTTTAACATAGACAAGGGAATCACATTTCCTAAAATCAATATGCATATTAGTTTATTTGAATGACCAAGTTTAGGAGGATATTAATTATGTTTAACATAGACAAGGTGATCACATTTCTTAAAATAAATATCTGTATTAGTTTATTCTAATAGCTCCTTCTAATCCATGGGATACACCATTCATCTTTCCACCCTCTCAATAGTAATGGGAAAAAAATCATCTCCATAAGAGTGGACACCTCAAAAACCATGGATATATCAAAAAAAAAACAAATAAC
The DNA here is from genome assembly GCA_037957365.1 of Torreya grandis. Classification (NCBI taxonomy): domain Eukaryota; kingdom Viridiplantae; phylum Streptophyta; class Pinopsida; order Cupressales; family Taxaceae; genus Torreya; species Torreya grandis. The sequence goes on along the minus strand of JARHVA010002566.1, from coordinate 2,470,714 downwards.
CTTAGATACCTCAACAAAATAAATATCCTTGGATTCCTAAATAAAATAAAAAATGGGCATCTTAGCCAAAATTCAATCAACAAAAACAATTCCCAAATCAACATGTCTTATTTCATAGACTTTCTAACATTCCCAAATAGAATGTGCACATAATTCAACTAAAGTTACCTCAACATTTTTCATACCAAAAATATAGGTAGAGAATACCTATCTACAATGTGGGATAATAAGGAAACATGGGAATACATTATTTATATTTTAATAATTTTCAATTATGTTAAAGGAAAACTTTATCCAATTCTTCCCCACCAACCATCATTGAAATACACAATGGGAAATAAGAACATGTTCTTCCTATCAAGAACATACCTCCCATTGTCCCATCACCAATACCATTTCTATAAAGACTCAAATAAACATCACATAAGGTTGAGTCTAAATTAAATCAAGAACTAAAATGGTTAAGAATTGAAATTTATTTACTTCAATTCATAAGAGATGTTCTTGAACTAAATATAATTATTAAGGAACTATGTGTCAAAAATCTAGGGAAAAAAATATAATATCCAAAAACCATATAAGTACATGGTAAGCAAGTTGACCTTTTAGTAGGAAAAATTATCTTTTCAAAGTATGGAGACCCTGGAAGTCAAGCAATTACTTTATCAATTGGAAAATAATAAATTCATAATATGTTGGTATATATAGGTGTTTCTATCAATGTGATGACTTATAACACATTTAATGCATTATCTATATCTAGGGTACAATTAACATCCATAGTAATACAAATTATTCATTAGTCAATTATGAAACCAAAAGGAGTCATAGAGGACACTTTATTTATGATACAGTCATGGGAATATCATGTGGAATTTATGATACTCCAACAAAAAATTCAAAATAAGGGACATCCATTAATTCTAGGAATACCATGGATTATTTTAGTATATTATCTTATAGATTGTAAGACTTGGGACATGAAAATATCAAATGGATTAAATTTCAAGAAAATTTTCCTTTATCTACCTATAACATTTATTAGACTCTTTTGATCAATTATGGGTAGTTAAATAGAAAATAATGGTAACAATATTTGATATTTATTAGTGGTTGAAGTAAAAAAAAATCATGCAAATAAGTTAGAATAATATTTTTAATGATTTAATTAAATAAGTAGAATGACTCCAAAGGTAATTATTTTATCTCCAAAATTCACCATTCTATCTCCAAAGGCCACCAATTTAGATTTGGAGGTCACATGTCTATATCTAGATATCAACATAATAACTCTAGAGACTATTATACTAGCTCTAGAGTAATATTAAAAAAGTTTTATATATTCTCACAATGATAACTAATGTCACACATTTATCTAAAAAAGTATCATCAATTAGGCACAAAGTAGAAAAAAACCTTTCCTTACACCCATTTATTTACCTTTCACATAATTCATTATATAACTTTACTCTTTATTTAAGGAGATTAAAACCTTACACATGTTACATCCTCACCCTTTACCATTTAACTCCTTAATGAGTGAATTTAGGAAAGTTAACTCAGTCCACCCATATATAAAATAATTTGCAACACAACTAATTAAATTAATGAATATAAATAATTGATTGACTGATGAACAAATAATAATTAATTCAATATATTACAAACACATATAAAATCCTTTCTTGGGAGTATAGTGATATTTAAGGTAGTCATCCTAATGTCTACACTCACCATATTTATATGGAAAATGTAAAACTAGTTAGACAAGCCAAAATAAGGTTAAATATTGCATTGAGAGATATGGTCAAAGTTCAAATTGAAAATTTATTACAATTAGGATTAATATATCAAATTTTAGATAGTCAGTTAGTCTCTTCCATTCTAATAGTACCCAAAAATAATGGAAATTGGAGGATCTATGTAAACTATAGGTAATTCAACAAAACAAAGTTGAAATATTAATTTCCCTTACCCTTCACTGATCAAGTATTAGACAATATGGAATGGAATAAATAATTTTATTTATTATATGGATTTAATGGGTACAATAAAATATGATTCGATATTTAAGATAAAGACAAAACCAACATCACATGCCCTTGGGAAACATTTGCATACAATGTTTTCCCCTTTGGTTTATACAATGTACCAACTACTTTTCAAAGATAAATACTTGAAATAATTTCTAATCTAACCAATGAATTTTTATAGGTTTATATGGATAATTTTAATATGCATTAATATTCCTTTGATGAATCTTTAAAAAATTTAAATAGAGTGTTGACTAGGTGTGAACAACACCAATTGTATTTGAGTAATGAATAATGTTTAATGATGGTGTAATGAGATATTTTTTTATGCCATCATATTTAATTTAAGAGACACAATTAGATCATAAATATATTTAATTTATCTCATAATCTTCTCAAATTAAGATTCAAATTGATATTAAAATCTTATTAGGACATACAAGGTATTATAAGAAATTTATTTAAGTATTTAGCAAAATTGCAACACCTATGTTATCTTTAATAAAAAATGATAGTTATTTTGTATGGTCTAAAAAATGTTAACAATCCTTTGAAAAAATAAAAATAAAATTGATCACTTTTCCAATAATTAGGGGATATAATAGATAAATTCCTTTCCACATCAATACAAATGTTTATAACACTTCAATGAGGGTAGTTCTTGGATATAAATATGGAGTATGTAAGGTGCATGTTTTCTATTACATAAATAAAAACTTAACCTATAATAAAATAAATTATAAAACCACATAAAAATAATTCCTTTTTATCTATGATATAAAAAATTCATCATTACATTATTGGATATATATATATATATATATAGACCATTCATCTATAAAATATTTAATGAATAAATTAATATTAGGTGGATGAAGCATTAGATGTTTACTACTTTTTCATGAATCAAGAATAAAATTTATTGATAAATTAGGGAAATTTAATGTGGTTATAGAATTCCTAACAAGGTTGAATATTTTAGTTTAAAATGAACTTATGGAGGATATTTTTTGACATGAAAAATTATTTTTAATTTAAAAAAACTCGCCATGGTTTTCTTATATGTCTAATTTTTTGGCTATAGTAAGATTCCTTATGGTTTTACTCATAAATAAAATAAACATTTAACAAGGGATAGTTTTAACTACAAATGGTTTAATGGATTTTTTTTTCAAATGTGGACATAAATTTATGCTTCAAAAGTGTGTCCAATAAGATGATATATATTATACCTTAATATCCTACCATGATTAAATGTGAAGAGGGAAATACTCAGCCAAAAATAACATTCACAAATTCCTATGATTTGTGTACTATTGGCCTTCACTTCACAAAGATGTAAATAAATATATAAGGAAATGTGATCCATGTTAGAGGATGAATAAACCCAAGATTTAAAATGAAATTTAGCTCTATCATCAATTGGTCTTAGGATCATTTAAGAAATAGGGATTATATTTCATTGGTCCCATCATTCTAATATGATAATAAAATGAGTATATGTTGGTGTGTACTAAAAATGGTATAAAATTTTATCTCTAATTTTTTTTCATGAGGGTAAAGTTGACAATTAATTGTATTATAGGATTATTCAATGCTTTAGATCACACACACACACACACACACACACACACACACAGAGAGAGAGAGAGAGAGAGAGAGAGAGAGAGAGAGAGAGAGAGAGAGAGAGAGAGAGAGAGAGAGAGAGAGAGAGAGAGAGAGAGAGAGAGAGAGAGAGAGAGAGAGAGAGAGAGAGAGACCAAGAAAAATAATTTACTTCTAAAATGATCCAAATTTTCAAAAAACACTATCAGATCACTCACAATAAGCCATCTCTTTACCATCATCAGTCCAATGGCCAAGTAGAGTTAACCAATAGAGAGATAAATAACATCATAATAAATATAATATATGTAATTATAATGGATGTGGACAGCAAGTTATTAGAAATAGTTTGGCCTACAACACCACATGGAAGTCCACCACAGGATTCTCTCCATATGAGTTAGTTTATAAAAAGGCACCATTAATTTTAATTGAGTTTGAATTAAAAAAAAAAGAACAATAATGAAGTTAGGAATTGACCTAAAACAAACATAAATGAAAATTATATTATAATTTAATGAGTTGGATGCAATTATAAGTGAAAAATTGTAGCATATATAACTCCTTCAACAACAAAGTAAGGCATGTAATAACCATAAAATATAAGAAAGGAAGCTATAATTTGGATATTATGTCATAATATTTGATTAAAAGTACCAAAAATTCAAAGGTAAACTTCATACTCAATGTTTAATCCCATACCAAATTGAGAAATGTTTTGACAATGGATCTATCTAACTATTACTAATTGATGGGAACGGGGAAAAACCTCTTGGTAAATTGACATAGATTGAGGTTATATCACTAACCTCCTATTCAATAATAATTCATCATAAAATTATTCTTATATTATGGAAATTTATATGTGTGGTTATAATAAAGGAAAAAGGTTGAAACCTTATAATTCCCTTACTTTTTCCAAAAAAAAAGGTGGGGGTAGAGGTTGAAAACTAGAAAATGGCATATTTTCATGGAAACAAGTAATAAAATAGTACATATTGACTAAATTTTTGGTATTATTTATATAATTATAAAACAAACTGACCATATAAAAACAAAGACAACCAAAAGTAATCCAAAGTATTGATTTCATTTTTCTATGATTAAAATTGATTATGAGTATTTAATATTTTACATCATGTCCATTTTCATAAAAAGGATTCCCTTCACAATACATTCCATGGATATAAAAACGGATCATGATTTAATTAAATACATTATGAAATTTTGGATATGATTTAAAGGCACTCATTGTGTCCAAAAAGGGATGACATAAATTAAATGACACAAATCAACAATTAGATCATGATTAGATGTTAATAATGGGTATTTTCACATGTGGTTTAACATCAATCATGCGTATCATTTAAAAATAATCACACATCTTAAATTCACCTCCAAATTCATCCAATGTGTCATATTATTTGTAAAATTAGAGCTACTAATTACCTCAACAACTAGGTAATCATGTAGTACCCCCTCACTCATTTTTATCATTAAGATTCTTGTGTATAAAAAAATTCCTTTGTTATGTTCCCATAACTAAAAAACCATAAATATTAATCAAACCCCTATTTTTAATTATATTTAATGCTATAAATTATGGTAAAAAAATGAAGTTAGAACTGAATTATATGGAATTTATATTGAAGAGTGAAGCCATGGTACAAGTGTTCAGAATAGTAGGATGGCTATATTTTTTAGATAAATTACAAGGGTATTATGAGTATAAAATTTAATTATTTTTTATTAATCTTGATAAATACCATTACAAACTAAGAGGAGTGAAAATTTTGGTAAGTTCCACCATTGTAAGTGAAATTTATAGTATTCTAGAGGTTGGCATGCTTATACAAAACAAACCCTCATAGAAAGACTTAATTAATGTTTTCCACATGGAGGAGGAGAAAAAAATAACTAATAATAAATGAAAAATGGTAATGTAAGGTCATAAACATGGATATATTCCAATAACCATGGGGGAATTATACCCTTTAGGTGATAAAATTATCTACATGTGTTTGTTAATTTGATAATGTATTGGGAACCTCCATGAGAATATTGATCCATTGAGGAATTGGAGAGACAAGAATGAATGTAAAACCAACCTTCCTAAATACTTATATGCTGTCACTCACGTGTTTGTAAAAAAATATGTGAAAGGAGTGGGTAATCTTAGACACCATGGACTAATTCAGCTAATATACTAGCACCACTTTCAAAATAAAACAAATGGGGATTTCAAATGGAACAATTTTTCTTAAGGGAATCAAAATAAAATGAGGTAAGACAACTATATAATCCCTATTATAGAACTTAATACTAATAATAAGAAATATATTTCTACCTCTAACCCAAGCTTTAGTACAAATAAGATAAGATCAATTATGGAGTCTAATCAAGAGCTAAATAAAAATACTAAAACAAGGATATTGTAGACCTCTAGAGCTACTACAAGTTAAAATCTAGATATTGGAGTTGAAATAGTTGGGGATACCACTACAGTCATTAAATTGTTTGAAAAATGAATATTTAGTTACATAAATACCAAAAACCAAAATATGTGCCCCTTAGAAGAAAAACTAGAAGGGGGATTCCTATAGTGGATCCTAGGTCTGTTACTTTACCAAAAAAATAAGGAGGACTATACTTTCCCAAGAAGATGAGGCTACTATAGATATTCTTGGTAGATTGGACAAGGTATAAATTTATGTCATTATGATTAAAGTGACTCCTATTCTTAAATAATCTAGTATTCATGGATGAGTAGGTTATTAACATGGAATAATCCATAATTATGGATAAATATCCTATTATCATGGAATAACATAAATGTGAGACTATAAACATTCCTCTTCAAGCTTCCTCTTCATCTAGACCAAACATAGAAAAAGGTAAAGCACCAATGCTAGAAGAATAAGAGAAACATCTTGACATTCCCTATAAAGAATAATAAGTACAACATGAATTGACACTCTAAGTTAAGGAGGAAAATATTCTCATTCTATAACAATAATTATAAAATAAAAATATTAGTTTCTTATATAATTAAAAATAATTGTTAAACTAGAATAAGAAATAGAATACACTAAATAAAACCTACCTAAAACCATCTCATGACTAGAACAAGGAACACAAACATAATTATAATAATATAAGATAGTGGCTATACATAAATAAAAATAGGATGTAGAGTTTGAAATTCAATAAGAAAGATCTGTGAATAGTTAAGAGAGAAAAATAAGATGTAGAGTTTGATTTATTTATATTAGCTTGTAAACTAAGACAAGCCTTTGTGTCTTGTAAGATACCTTTCCATATATATAGTTTATTTTTAATATAACATTTGTTTAGATGGAGTCTCTTGAGGATATCCTTAAGATTACCATATGATTTTGACAATGAGACACATTTTTATAGGCCTATTATGAAATCAATATGGAGCACTAAAACTTGTTATTTGAGTTTTTATCACACAAGTACCTTATTTTTCCCCTCATGGAGTTCATTATTAACTTATTTATAGGTGAAGTCTAGAATATAGATTTCATGTCTCTTTTGAAAAATTAAACTGTATGGGGAAATGAGAGTGAAGCCTTTAATGTTTTGTAAAGAACTATGGGTCTCTTAATGAGACCTAAATTTATAAGACCAAATTTATTTTCTAATAACTTAAGGAATTTACATATACTATAGGGTTGATGGATTAATATCTAATAAACATGGACCAAAATTTTGAGGTTTTATTAATTTTTTCAAGAGCACACTTCAATGTAGCTTATGAAGGTTGAATAATGAGATTGGATTTTCTTAGTATCACCTTAAATAAGAGAGAACTTATATCTCATAATCTTTTAAAATGGTCACTCAATAGAGCCATAGCTATGGTAAAAGTGATGCAGGATTTTAGAAATAAATTGATTGGTATGAGGTATATGCATCCATATTTTCTTGTTCCAATAGATACATGGAACAATTATGATAAAAAATATTTTGAAAAATTTAGACAATGGAGAAACATAGTGAAAATACATATAAAACATAATTACCCTATATAAAAAAATTGAAATACTTGCATTCATAATTTGATATTATTAGAATTTGGGAAGAGGAAACCATGGGACAATAACAAGACCACGTTACAAGAGGAATTGCATAGATTTAATTGTGGGTGATATGATGAGTCCATAATATGAATCATCATATCCAAGTAACAACCTATTTTACACCCACCTATTATTGCATGAACTAGATTTAGATATTAACGTTAGATCTCTCAGTTAATTTAAAGTACAATATGAGATAGTTATATTGATTATTCTTTAAAAGTCATTGTCACTCAATTTTTAATGGATTTATTAAATAAATATTAAAAAATATGCCAATTTTATATGTATATGCCATAATAAACCATTAAAATCATATAATTATGTTTTGATTATCAAAACTGTCAACTAAGAAGTAATTTTGAAGATATCTCCAAAGCCGACATTGTCAAAGGATCCATATTATCATAATATTGGATTTCACCATAGTATATCCATAGGTCCCTATTCCAATTTTATATAGCTTAGACATAGCTCTAGAGGTCATTGAAAGGGATCTAAAGGTCACTAGAACAACTATAAAGGTTTCTAGAAAGATAGTATACCATCTCAAAAGAAATATAGAATAGTTTAAGAAATGGTTATAAGGTATGTTTGGAAAGTGAATTAATGTATTATAAATATATAAATTTATAAAAATAAATATTCCTATAAACAATAAATGTCTTTATAGTATTCCTTACATTGCCTATGAATACACTTGATTTTACCTATTGGAGGATGGATAGGCAATCATAACTGTTAAAACTTTATACCTAATTCTTAGCATTGAAATAGAAGATTACGAAAATATCATCATTAGTTTCCTACACCATTCCCTCATATAAAATTTAAGATAATGTTATTTTATAATAATATATTTTTGGTTATGATTATATTTGTTAGACTATCATTCTAGTTTTTTATAGTTTATGTAAATGTTGTAATACAAATACAACATCATAGTTTGATAAAAGAACATGAATATTATTGAATATAATAATATATTACTTATATTCAATAAATTAGACTTATCTAAACTTTTGTATATCAATAAGAATTTAAAGTTGGCATATTTTATCTAGCTTATTACATAGCTCTAGAGATCAATGAAAGGGATCTAGAGGTCACTAGAACAACTATAAAGGTTTCTAGAAAGATAGTATACCATCTCAAAAGAAACATAGAATAGTTTAAGAAATTGTTCTTAGATATGTTTGGAAAGTGAATTAATATATTCTAAATATATAAATTTATAAAAATAAATATTCTTATAAAAAAAAATGTCTTTATAGTATTCCTTGCATTGCCTATGAATACTCTTGATTTTACCTATTAGAGGATGGATATGCAATCATAACTGCCAAAAATTTATACCTAGTTCTTAGCATTGAAATAGAATATTATGAAAATATCATGATCTATTTTCCTACACCATTCCCTCATATAAAATTTGAGAATGATGTTATTGTATAATAATATATTTTTGGTTATGATTCTATTTGTTAGACTATTATTCTAGTCTTTTATAGTTTTTGTAAATGTTGTAATATAAATACAAAATCATAGTTTGATAAAATAATGTGAATACTATTGAATATAATAATATCTTACTTCTATTAAATAAATTAGACTTATCTAAATTTTTTCGTATCAATAAGAATTTAAGGTTGAAGTATTTTGAACCTCTAGAGATTATTATAGTTGTTTTAATTCTATTCTAAGGAGTATCAAATGCCCACTCATTCCAAAGAAGAGGGATAAATAATGTATTTATTATATTAATACATATTTTTATTGTGTTTCAAGTTTTACATGTTGATTATCTTATTCAAGATATTATTTCTTTATTAACATGTAGGTGTGTGTGTGTGTGTGTGTGTGTGTGTGTGTGTGTGTGTGTGTGTGTGTGTGTGTTTATGAGTGTGTGTGTTTATAATCATTATTTATTTTCATAACTCCTAGTTAAATATTTTTTCTAAGTCTATACATTATATTATCTCCAACATTTATTTTGATATTAGTTAAACTTTCAATTTCAAGAAATTATATTAAAGGTTTTATTTCCATTTCAAGAAATTTAAATTTATACAAAGTGTTATTTTATTTAAAATCAAATTAGATCAAGGATTTGATATGATATCATCAAGAGTTCTATTGAGTTAGTTGTTCAATAATTCACTTTCAATAGATAAGACTATTATGCAAAAATATGCATGCCCTATTTTATATGACATTTGGACACTTACCAAGTTGACATGATTTAAATAAATTAAGAGTACACAATGATTCTCATTAATCCTTACCACCCATTTCTTGATGCACCCTTTAAATCTTCCACTTATGGAGATTGATGCTCAAAAATATTTTACAATAGAAAGCATCAATAAATGATAAACTAAAAAAACATCATGACCATATAGATAATAACCTAATAGAAGATCAATATTATAAAATAAAACATCATACTTGATTTTATCAATGGTAACATCAATCATTAGAATATGATACTTATTTTTAAAAGTGACTTTATTCAAAAATCTATAATAAATTCAAAGTATCAAGTTTACATCATTTTTTAAGAAGAAAAAATGAGCTTCCCAAGGTGAAACACTACGTTGAATCATACCCTTGTTAAAAAGTTCTTTTAGCTGAAATTTTAGTTCTTGAAAATATACTACATTCATTTCCATATGGATCCTTGGATGAAGGTACATATATATGTATAATATCAAAGGAAAAATTCAAAAGACTCTGAAAAGGAAAAAATGGAAATTATTTGTGAAATATAACATCAAATTATAGTAATATTAGATAGTATATAAGGTTTATTTCCATATATTTAGATATATATTTCATTTTAATAATGTAAAGTTTGTAGCCTTTATGAACTACTTCTTTTAGCTGCATGGTTTAAAGAAATTTTCAAGCCACTGGCTTCACAACACCCTAGATTTCCAACCAATTTTCAAAGTAATCAAGACATTAATATTTATTGATAAAATAATCAATATTATATTGATGTTGTTGCATCTAATCCATACCCAAAATTAGGTTATATGATCCTAATGGCGCCGAAAATAGATTCACTTTGGTTTTGAAGACCCTAACATCAAGTTTTGTTTTCTCTAAATATTCCTACATTAAAATCAGATTTTTTCACTTAAATTCAATAGTGGGTGAAATATAATTATTAGTGACACTATAATCAATCAATATTTCCAAATTATAACATAAATTATACCTTGATTTTCAATCAAGTGGATTGTAGGTCCACATTACTATTATCAATTACATCATAGACTTGGTGGTTTGTCAGTTGATTATTTCATAGAAATGGTAAATACTTATATTAGTGTTTTCCATAACATTATTATCATTTCAATTATATTTTTGTAGTTAAGACAATAATATTTTCTCTAATGGTTGGTCTATGCAAGTTCAATTGAGGTTTATTATTATTCCCAACATTTTCCTTGAAAAATTATATGTTTTATAACCTTTATTCATATTTTGGTACTTAATAGAATTGGAATGCTTCACTAATGTATTTACCTAATCAGTTATCTTAAATTTATTACTAATAAGGGAATTAAGATTATTAGGCTTGGATATAGACTATTTTTCCTAAGTTCTTATCTTGCCTTGAGGTGAGATTTCTCCTTTTATTCTTCTCTATGACAAAATTCAATTCCTACAACCAAGATACATGGGAAGGTAAAATTTTAGAGGTTATTTATATCCAAAAGGCTATAAGTAGGTTTTTTATTTTGAAAATGCTTAATTTTTTGAAAATTTACATCAATAAAATAACCTCAATTTTATAAAAAAAAATTATATAGTGGTTTTGAATCACCTTATATATTATACTTGATCTTGTTTTAGGACATAAATTCATTAGAGTTACTATGAATCTATGGGTTTGATTCTCTAGGAAATTATATGAGACATGTATAGGTTAGTCTTGAATCACCAAGTGTATATGTATGTATGTATATATGTATGTACGTATGCATGTGTATGTGTGTGTATATGTAGTTATATGATAAGGATCACCTAGGACACAATAAATGTATGGTGATAATTATATTTTTGTTGGCATGTTTTTTTAGTTGAAATAAAAAATATTTGAAAAGCTAATTATTTATATGGTTAAGACATTTTGGTAGACCTTATTATATAATTTATAATTTTAAAACTATGAAAATGTTTTGAATTTTTTTAGTTCCATTTATAAAACCAAGTAAAATGAACATGTTATTCCTTATATATGATTTTAATTACTAAAAAACTTAATACTAAATAATTTTTAAACACAATATTTATTTTATTTCTAGCATTGAATGTGGTGAAAGTGGATTTAAAGTTGTGGAGATTGAGGTTTAGATCTTGCCCAAATTTTTAGTGAATTAATGTCAAAATATTAAGTGTCCCAATGAAAAATCTAATGTTGGTCCAATAAGGCACCCATAGGATTAATTTAATTTAATTGAATATATATGTGATGGTTTCTTAAATTTTCTTATCATTTATGTAAGCTATTGATGGAAGTGAAGCTTTGGTAGTTGGAATATTGTGATGAGAGGTTAGAAAAAATTGTTTAGATAATTTTTTAATATGGTTTCATTTTGATTGTAATTGTAAGGTATAGATTTATGTTTCTTTTGTTTTGAATATTGAGAGTAGTTATTTGCAAGCACAATCATCTACCTTGAAAATGAATAAATATAATGATAAGTTTCTTGAAATTAATTTATTTAAATATATTTTCTAATGATTTATCTATTTTTATAGTCATTAATTCAATATATTGGTATAATTGAAGCTCAGGTGTCAAAATATTGAAATGAGATGTTAGAAATGAAGGTGAAGATAATTTCTAAGTTGGTTTCTTTGTGATTGCAACTAGAAGGTATGGATTTGTGTTTCTTTTATTCTAAAAACAAAGAGTAGTTATTTTCATGAAAAATTATCTATCTTTAAATAAATAATAAATATAATTATAAGTTCCTTTAAAATCATTTATTTCTAGATATTTGTTGATAATTTCTCAAATTTTCTAGTCATTGATGCAAACTGTTAGTAAAAGTGAAGCTCTAGTAGTCAAATTATTGGGATGAGGTGCAGACAATTTCTAAGTTGTTTTTCTTATGATTAAGATTTCAAGATATGGATTTATGTTTATTTTATTCTAAATATTGAGATCATTTTTTTGCATGCATAGTCATCTATCTTGAAATTTAATAAATATAGTGATAATGTCTTAACCATATCCATAATAAACAATGCTAATGTCTACCAAAATATCTTAACCATATCCATAGTTAATAATTTCCTTTCATATATTTTTATAAAAAAAACCATGGAAACTAAAATATAATTATTACCTTAAGATTATTGTGTCCTAAATTAGAGGTGGTCCTGAACACACTTATAAAACTGAGTAAAACAAACATGTTCTTCCTTCTATATGGTTTTAATGAAAATAAAACTTAATAATAAATAATTTTCAAACCTAATGTTTATTTTAATTCTAACATTGAATGTGGTGTGTAAGTGGAATTCAAGCTATAGGGATCGTGGTTTATATTTTTCCCCATTTTTTGGTGAATTGGTGCCAACATATTGAATTACCCCAAGGCAAAATTTTCTTGGTCCAAAATATAACCTATGGGATTAATGTAAGTTACTCAAATACATATGTGATGGTTTTATAGATATTTCTAGTCATTTATGCAAGCTATTGGTGGAAGTGATGTTATTGGTACAATATAGATACTTATAGTACATTACACTATATATATACCTAAAATAAGTTTGGTATAAAATAAAAATGGAACACCATAATATGCTTATGCATATCTATAATAGAGTTTTAAAATGTTATAGACATGTTGTCTTAATCAAATAGAAACAAAAATTAAAAAAATTACCTCTTAATAGTTTATATACTTTATATTATCTTCAACAAGCTTTATAAAAAACCCTGATAAAATAAATCTCAGAATATATCACAAAATTTGTTGTCCTTCCTCGATAAACCTTAGATATTAGATACCTAAATTTCAAATTTCAACATACCAATTTTATTCATTTTATTCTTGATAATTTTTATTTACATTCCCTTCAAAATTTATTGGTCTTAGATATGTATTTCAAAATTATAGTGTATTTGAAGAATTATTATTCAATCCTCTTCTTTCAGATGTTGATTACCAAATTTCCAAATCTTTATCAAATAGAAAATTGAGGACATTATATCTAGTTGTATATAGCCTCAAGAAAGTCTCCAATTTTTATCAAGCTTGTTTCTTGACTTAAAAAATGACAATGCACTAAAAATTATCTCATCTTTCATTGAGCCCAAATGTTGGAATTACAATAATTGAGATGGGGGGTGAATCAATGATGCAAGATATTTCAAACTTCAATTTCAATCCTTTAAAACTCCTAATCAATGACCACAATAATACATAAAGCATATAATATATTCATAACAATGAATAAGAAAGATGATGCAAGATCACACATATAACATAAGATCTATCTAAGAAACCCTCTTAGGTAATAAAACCCACTCTCAATCTTAAAAACATATGCACTAATTTTCCTATAAGATTATCACAAACATGAGACCTTTTATTTAATCACCCATTTCAAAAGGATCACCCACCCCTAAGTATGAACAATCACCCACTTGTTCTAGATGTTGAGCACAAACATAACACTTGTGAAATCAACAGATCTAGAACTCTCATTACAGATCAATATAATTGGAGAAATAATGTTTAACACCTCTCTTTTAACACATAACATATACACAAACTTTCTCATATAATTAATGCATACAAACACCTCTTTTAGATCTCTCTAAGATTATTTTCTCATTTTATATCTTATCTATAATTTATTCCATCCATTGATCACACTCCCTCTAATATCTTTCCTTCATCTCTATATTTTATTCTCTTTATTCATTCACACATCCATGTCTAGAAACCATTATCTTGGTCTCCACTATTTATAGAGTCTTCATGAATATTAACTTCTTGGTCAGCCATAAGACTTACATTAACCCTTAAGACATATATCATGCTAAGACATAGCTCAAATACATTATCATAGGTTGGCCATAGAATCTATGGGTCATACTTAAGCATCTATGCCTTTTAATTAGTCATTAGTATCCCTTATAGGTCTCATGGAGACTTATTCATCCATTTAGCACTTCATCGATTAAATTAAGAACATAAAATTACTTTAAATTGCATGGATACACTTCATATTATCTCTAAGACATCATTAGGTGATTAATCCTACCAAAACACTCTTTTATTAAAGCACAAATTGTTCAAACATAATTATTTACATAGTAACACCATGAATGAGCAAATAGTCAAATTTTAAGCTCTATTAATTTGATATTAAAAACACTAATACCATATAAATATATTTATTAGATGCACCTTGGAGTCCTCTATAACTTTTATTTTTATTGTATCAATTAATTTGTCTTGGATCAAAATTTATAGCTCAAAAACTATGAACTAGTTTTCTCTCATGAATTTGAATATTCAAATTCCAATGGTCAATGAGAAAATGTCAAACATAAATCATCTTATTCTCATCTCATGATTCTTGGTGACTATGTAAAAATATTCATTATCAATCTCCTTTGATTATCTAGATATTTATCTTACAAATTTCATCACTGATCTTAGATTAGAGATCTTACAATTGTGCCACTTGGTATCTTTGCATGCCTTCTACAAATTTAACTCTTTGATTCAACCCACACCAATGATATCTATCTATAAGAACATATATGAGCCATTGATATTATTTCAACTCAAAAATATAGAGACACTTATCACAAAAACATTTAATCTTATAAACTTTTGACAATTTGACTTCATTTGCACTATTATATCAAGATATCGATGATGAATGGCCACCATGAGATATATTGACTAGTGACCTTAGAATTCAATGTAGTTAAACTTGATGTTATCTATCCCATAAAAATATTTAATATAAACTTTTAAGGTTTATAATTTGAGCTAAAGAACACCTCAAGAGTTAAAATATTTGGGGTCTTTGGCACTATAGACAACATCTCCATGAATTCTTTTGACCTCTATTAACTTTATAAGTACCTAAAATAAATGCAAAAACTTATTGGTTCATTCATATATGCATGACTTGGAGTGATTTTATAGCTTTAAGATATAATATGCATTATTATCTTTCCAAATGATCAATTGAAACACTAGAGATTCACCAAGACATCTATGGATGCCTCACAACTTCTTATTTATCCTTATAGACCTACATATACGCTATAAATTCTCCAAGATATCAAACATAACTTATTTATCATTAATGAATTAGTATCTCATGCTATATTTAACATAAATGACAACTTAACATCAATGAGCATGATCAAAAATCTACCCCTTTGTCATTTATGGAAAAATACCCTCAAAATGACTTATTACTCATTTAAACTTCTTCATTCTAAACTTTCTCCCCTTTGACATTAATGACTAAGGGTCTCTTCCTAAACATGCCAAATATCATTCATTAACATCATTTATGCATTCAAATACTATTTAATATGCTTCAAATACTTACATAATTTCAAGAATATGAATCAATTTCTCCCCCTTTGACATGTACCAATCTGAACTTGGACTTCTTTGATCCTTAGACCTGACAAACTACTCACAAAGATTAAAAAGTTCCCCCTTATCCAAACACATCTTAAAATGATATTATTGTCTTGTAATTAATTATCCTTGTCTTAATGATCAACCTCTTGAACTAACATCCAAACTAATTTAACTTTCTCAAAGTCCTTCATCTACAAGCTTATCTTTCACAATCTCTTACTTACCCTTTGCCTTTAAACTCTATACATATTGACACTTTGATCATTACCTAGAGCACACATACTAAATATCCCAAAAATAAATATATTCCCATATCTCCATGCTCTCACTTGACTTTTAGTCCTTCCTCATCTTCAGATTATCTTTGAATGAGTTATCAACCTTATTCTTTTCTTTTATCTTAAGATCCTGCTTGATTTCCTTGTCCATCTGGGTAGATAAGGCTTATTACTTGATACTTTATATTCTTCCCTATTACATTATGTAAATATTCCATTTTTATCTTATTTTTCATTTACCTACTTAGGCCTCTAATCAGTATGAATCTTCTTCATGTTAAGATTGATAATATTTGAAGTAGAATACTAATCATTCTTATAAAACCTTGCTATGTGACATCTCTCATGACATTTGAAATGAATTAGGTTTCTTATATTGTGAATACCTTGTGATATTTAAGTTTCATGAATTCATTCATGTACCTAATCATTTAGTCTCCTGATGAAGATATTACAAAACTATATAATATGACCAAATCCATGACACTTATATCAAAAGATGTCATTCTTTCCTTGTGAACCTATTGAAAGCCTTGAGTGATGATGTTATTCATTCTTTCCATTGTCTTGATCATAATTCCATATGAATTCATTCTTTGAGTATCTTTTATAATCTTTTAAACTATGATGAAAATGATTTTAGGAGTAATAATAACCATTCAAATTTGCATAAATCATAGCATTTGGTTGTCTGATTTGATTTATCTTCATTCTATCAATACCTTCATTCCTTGATTGATGATTAGTGTTCAAATTCTGATTATCCTTGTTCATATCAACCTTTATCTTGTATTTATTTACATGTTTTTGTTCTTATTTGTATCCAAGACTAGCTCTATCACTTACATGCTTTTGACTACTCAGAATATTATCAAGATCATTTGAGCTCTTTTCATACTTCAAAAATGACTTCACCTTACAATATGTTTTGTCTAACTTAGCTTTTAATGACTAAAATTTAGTCATATACCTTAAACACTCATATTCCCTAGATTTTAGGCTTGTAGACATAGTTTTTAATTAACTATTGAGATGATTGATAGTATCTTCATGTTCCCTAGTGTCATCATTCAATCTTGATTCAAACACACTGAATTGTTCTTCATAGTCCTTGATTTGTGACATCATCTTCATGTTATTTTTATTCTCAATATTGATATATTCAAGAGAATTCATCAATTTATCCTTATTATCTAAATCATCATCTGTATCTTTACCCATATCTAGATTTAGTTTCATCTACAATGACTCCATCTGTAATTGATGCATGATACATTCTTCGTCCTTTATCTTTACTTCTTCATTAAGAGTACAAACATGAGTTTCAAGATATTGTGTGATGTCATCATGCTCCTTGACTTCATTACTCATCCTTCCTTCAAAAATTCCAATTTGTTCCTCATAGGATTTGATCAAGGAATATTATTTTCTATTCTTTCTTTGTAGTGTCTTCATTTCTTATTCAATATTTAAATATTTATATTCAAGAGTGACTTTGTCATATTATTCCTCTGAGATATCTCCACCAAATAAATATCTACTTAAAGAACACTCACCTTCATTATCAATAAAAGCCAAGAATGATGTCTCCATGTCCTTATTATAAAATGAATCATCACTATCAAATGTGTTTACTTCTTCTTATACAAATGAGTTATTATATTCTTCATGGTAAAGGATCTTACTACCTTTGTATGTTTCCTTCTTTCCATTTTTATTACTGAAGAAATTTTTATACTTATTAGGACCCTTAGGTTTCTTGTGTTCATCCTCATGAGATTATTGATGAGCTTCTTTGAGTTCAAAGTTTTATATACATTTAACTACATAATGACAAACTTTACCACATGAAAAACTTTTGAAAGGAAGTTTTCCTTCACATTTACCTAATCCTACATTCAATTTTCTTGTAATCATGGCTTCAATTTGATATTCATTAAGATCAAAATATTCAATACTTAACTTGTTCCTTTTGGATTTTGTGTTCTTGATCAATTTAAAGGTTATTTCTTTCTTAGGAGGTATTTCCTCATCAAATCTCATCACATAAGTAGTAAGGATGACATGCAGTTCATCCATCTTCAATTGAGTGAGATCATGACTTTATTATACAACAATTTTTTTAAATCAAACTTGAGTGTAAGATTTCTCAATACCTTATATACTATAGTAGATTCATAAATAACCTCTCCAAGGCCTTTGATTATGTTTACTACCTCATCAACCCTTAGAAGATAGGATGCCACAATATATTCTTCCTTCATTTTGAGACCTTCAAATTGCTTTCAGTAGGTCTTTAATTTATCTAATTTTACCTTAGAGTATCCTTTATAGATATTTTATAATTTGACATAAATTTATTTATTAGACATTCAATGGATCACTTTGGTAAACTCAACCTTGGATAGAATTCAAATGATATCATTCATAGATTTTAAATTATTCTCACTAAACTTCTTGTCAATAGCATTAGTTGGAGGAGTAGTTGGTGTAGTATAACCATCCATGATATATTTCCAAATATGAAACCCTAGAGACATGATGTATGTCCTCATCCTTGTAATCTAGAAAACATAATTTGATCCATTAAATAATGGTTCTTTCTTATTAGAGAAATCTTGCATCTATTTACTTTCCATATTGTACTTTGGATCACCTTAAAGTGGTTAAACTTGTATAGAAGGTCAAAATATTATACCAATTATTGGAGGTATAATCACTAAGAGTGGGGCTAAATAAATTATATAATATATTTCAAAATTTAATTTCAATCCTTTCAAACTCTTAATCAATAACCATAAGCATTCATAAACCATATAATATGTTCATTATAATGAATAACAAATATGATGCAAGATCACACATATAACACAAGATCTATGTGGAAAACCCTCTTGGGAAATAAAACCCACTCTCAAGCCTATAAACACAAGAACTAATTGTTCTATAATATTATTTAAAACATGATACCTTTTAGTGAAGCACCCACTTCACAAGGAGCACCCACCCCTAACTATGAATAAGCACCCACTTATTATAGATATTGAGCACTCACATAACACCTGCAAAATCAATAACTCCATAAATTTGATTTTAGATCAATTTGATTTGATAAATAATGTTTAACACCTCTCTTTCAACACATCACATACACACAAACATGCTCATACAAGCAATGCATCCAAACACCTCTTTTGTATTTCTATAAGCTTATTCACTCATCTTCTATATAATATATAATTTAATACATCCATAGATCACACTCCCTCTAATCTCTTTATTTTATCTCTATTTTCTTCTCTCCCTATTCATTCACACATCCAAGTCTAAAAACCATTGCCTTGGTCTCCACTATTTATAGAATCTTTATCAATATCAACTTCTTGTTCAACCATAACACTTGTCTTAACCCTTAAAACATATATCATACTAAGACATATCTCAAATACATTATAATAGGTTGGTCATGGAATCTATGGGTCACACTTAAGCAGCTACACCTCTCAGTTAGGCCTTAGTAGCCCTTATAGGTCTTAGGGAGACCTATTCACCCATTTATCACTTCATCAAGAAAATTAACATACAATAAATTTAAATTACATAGGTCAAATCCATATGATCTCTAAGACATCTTCATATGATTTATCCTACCAAAACACTCTTCTGCTAAAGCACAAATTTTTGAAACATAATCTTTCACAAAGCAACACCCCGAATGAAAAAATAGTCAACTTTAAATCTCCATAACTTTGAATTTACAAATATTCATACCTTTTAACTATATTTTGTGGATGAATCTTGTATTACTTTACAAATTTACTTTTTATTGCATGAATAAATTATTCTTAGATGAAAATTAATAGCTCAAACATTGTGTACTAGTTTTTCCTCATGAATTTGATTATTCAAATTCCAATGGTCTCTAAGCAAATGTTAAACATCGAGTACCTTAACCTCATATCGTGCTTTATAGAAAATATGGAAAATACACACTGTCAATCTCTTATGAGTATCTTGATCTTTATATTACAACTCTCACCATTAATCTTAGATCAAATCTCCTATGATTGTGCCACTTGGAAACTTTGCATGCCTTTTTCACATTTGAATATTTGACTCGACCCACACCATCAATATTTATCTATATGAACACCCATAAACCATTGATATTATATCAACTCAACAAGATAGAGACACTTATAACAATCATGTTTAATCTCAAGAACCTTTGACAATTTGACTTCACACACACCATTTGATTAAGATCTACATGATGAATGCTCATCATTAGATCTACTAACTAGTGACCTTAGACTTTAATGTAGTTAAAATTGATGGTGTATGTCCCATCGTAGTCTATAAGATAAAATTTGAAGGTTTATAACTTGAGATATAAAATACTTCAAGAGTCCAAATCTTTAGGGTACCTTCTTGTCTCTACAGAAAACATCAACATGAAATCCTTTGATCTCTATTAACTTTTTTAGTACCTAAAATAAAACCATAAACTTATTGGTTCATTCATATCTAAATTATGAATAGTAACAGTTTCTCTTAAGCTTGAAGATGTATGTTTCTCTTTCTAAATGATCAAGTGACACACTAGAGCTTCACCAAGACATCTATAGATGCCTCACAACTTATTCTTTGTCCTTATAGACCAACATATGTACTATAAATTCTCCAAGCTATCAATCATAACTTCTTTGTCTTTAATACATTATTATTTCTTGCTCTCTTTGACATCAATGATATCTTAATGTCAATGACCATGATCAACACCAAAATCATTATTTGGATAGATTAAATTATTTTTAAATACTATCACATAATATTTCACTCAAACATAAGGTAATCCATAGTCTAGTGATCAATCCATCTTCGAAAGCATGGTACAAAACTTGTTATGGTGAACCAAACAAACTATTCCCTTAGCTTTGTTAAATCTAAAATGTTTTTAGTTTGTTCACCATAAAATTATACACTCGTGTAAAAGTTTTGGGTCAGGGTTTTTATTTTATTTTGAAAATATGATGAGCTAATATTTTTCCAATATTGAGAGTACACCACATCTATGGATTCTAGTAGTTCATCCTATGGAAAATGATATCTAATATCTAAATAGAAACATTATAAAACTTCCTTCAAGTTGTAACTTAAAAAAGGTACAACCTAAAGGAATTAATCCATTATAATATGAATTTATTTGAGTCTATTAGATTAATAAACTGTGTTAAATGTGTGAGTCATGGTTTGTACTCAATTTATAATAAGTACTGCACATGATCTTACCATATGTACTACACAAAAAGAGTCTTAGAGACTCATGATTATAATTTATTTTATATTTAAGTGTTTAAGGTAATAATTATATTCTCATTGGCATGGTTTGTTAATTAAAATTAAAAAATATTTGAAAGGCCAATATGGATGTGGTTAACACATTTTAGCATACCTTATTATATAGTTTATAATTTTAAAACTATGAAAAATGTTTTGAATATTTTTTTTAGCAATGTCATTCTCGTTTTTCATAGTTGTCTTTCCATCTGACCCCATACTTGGTTTATAGTCTATACTCTAATTGTTTGTCACTATTTTTGCTAGACTCAGTATACTATATTATATGGTTAGTCTTTACCACATACTTATTTTTTAAAAAACAAGAAATTGATTTCCTATGAGAAATAATGACATGAAAGATACTTATTTTAAACATTGTAGAAAGAAAAAATTTGAATAAATGTAACAATGCCTCATGATCATACTATATTTTATTCTTAAGATTCTAAGGTAATAATTATATTCTTATTGATATCATCTGTTAATTGAAATAAATAAATATTTTAAAGGTCAATATGGATGTTTTTAAGACATTTTGGTAGACCTTATTATGTAGTTTATAATTTTAAAACTATGAATATTTTTCAATATTTTTTTAGTTATGTCATCCTTGATTTTCATAGTTGTCTTGCCCGATGGCCCCATATTTGGTTTATACTCTATAATATAATTTTTGGTGACAATTTTTGTTACACTCTTCTCATTATATTATTTGGTTGGTATTTTAAGAAAATTAAATAGGTTTATACTCAATTTATACTTAGTCATATGGCCATCAAAATTAGCACTTAAAAAGGACAAATTTAATTTTTAAAAAGAATGACAAATTTAATCATTAAAAAAAAAGAACCATAAATAAGATCTTGACTTTAGAATTCTCATCCTCTAATTTATTTCTCCATTATTTATTTTATTAACACAAATTGCCTCCTATAAAATAAATATGCATAAGTGTTTCAAATTGTTTAAAACCCTAGAACCATAAAACCTTAAAACGTGAATTTATATAACTTGATTTCTTAAATATGTATTCCTTTGTGGTCATGGGAATTATAAAGTGAGTAGAAATTATAAGAGGAGGCCAATGAGGACTCAAGCAGATAGAAATTAAGTACAATCCAAGTAAGAAATATAAGCCCTACATATCATGGGAATCATTACGTGAGTGACAATTGAAAGAGTAGGCCAAGGAGGAGTCTAGGTAGCCAACAATAAAGTAAAATATAAGTAATAAGTATAAGATCTACATGTCATGGGAATCATGAAGAAAGTGACAATTACAAGAGGAGGCCAAGGAGTAGTCTAAGCATCCAACAATAAAGTGCAATCAAGGTAATAAGTACAAGCCACACATATCTATAAATGTTTTCAAACTTTTAATGAATTATACTTAACTTTTAAGGAATTTAAACTATTTTCAAGTTATTTTTTCATCAGATATTTTATTGTAGTGTGAAAACCCTTTTTATCTTAGATTAAAACCCTTAATATTAGACAAAATTTGGTTATCACATGGGATTGTTTTTTTAGTAATGAGAAGAACAAGATTTTTGTATTTGTTTGGTATTTTTTCTTAGTAACGAGATAAATAAGACATAAAAAAATATTGTGAATTTTTTATTGGGCATTAATGTGGTGATGACTTTTTCTCAATTTGATACACACTTGCTTAGGGTTTAAGTTTGGGATGGGTTTATAGAAATTATTATTCGTGCTCTCTCTCTCATGTCTTCCTTGTTTGGATTTATTCATTTGGGAAAGTGTTTTAAATGGTTGGATTGCACATAATTTCATAGAGTAAAGCAAAATACTTGTTATAAAAAAACTTAGGGTATCTATTGATCATAATATTTATTCCACATCAAGCATATTTTCCCCGTAAATGTGTTTAGGGAAAGGGGTTTAACTTGGATTTTTTGCCATTATTTTTTTATTTGAATATGACGCTTGATTAATAAGCTATTTATAATTTCTTTCAAAGAGATAATAGAAATCACCAGTAAATTTATATCGATGTGGTGAATTTTATAAATATTTTACAATGGACTTATACCTAAACTTTAGGATTTTTCAAGATTTTATAGTATGATTTTAGGGGTACATTCTTAAAATTATCCATGTATAAGGGTTATAAATATTAAAATAATGAATTAAAACCTATAAAAATACTTGAATTGAACTTGGTTGTGTTGGTATATTATTTATGCATATATTTCACATAACACTAAATACTACAAAACTCTCATATTTAGCAATAGTCATAAAGCCTTGCATCAAAATATGATATGTAGTAATATCATGCTCCATATTATTAGAATTTAATTAAATATTCCTAAATTTATTCTCAAAATATTCCCAAGTGAGGGTCATAATATCATATCCCTTAAGATAAAAAATATTATTCCACCATAAAGTTACATCTTCCACCAATTGGTAGGCATTAATGTGAGACATAACATGGGAACTAATGTTAAAATACTTTTGTAATTTAACCATCTATGCCTATGTAACATCACCAATTTCTCCTCCAACATAATAAGGAGGTGGGATATTATTGATTTATTTAATGTTATGTTTAATTACCAATTATGGTTCTAGTTATTCACCATCCACCTTCATGTAATCTTCCCCTTTTGATTCTCACCATGACCTTTAATATTGGCTAGTATTTGAATTTGTGTGCCCACTTTATCTTGAATGCCATGGATCACAAAAAATATAAAATTAAAAATATCATCATTACCCACTATATTGTCAACACTATTTTGATTGGCATTGTTTTCAGTGTTAAGGTCATTTTCAACCATTAAAAGGGGTTTATTCCTTATTTTATTTTATTTTACTAAAATACCACATATAACTCCAAAATCAAGAATATCTATCAATTCTACCTCTACCAGTTCATGTTCTCACCATCCTAAGATAAAAAATGTTACAGACCCACAAAAAAATCTCTTATTGAAAATATACCTATAGTTGGAACTTGGAATCTAATACCAAATGTGATGACCTCAAGGATATGATTTTGTTAAATTTATAAATTTATTTCCAACAAGTTATTACTCTCATGGGAATAGTTGACTCAAAAAATTTAAGAGGACATATATATTTAATCACTCTACATATTAATTAGAGACTAAGTTAGAATGTGTTTAGGCCTCATTGTATTGAAGAGGGTTAGAAAAATACTAATTATATAACATTTGATTAAACTTGCTTAGCAAAATCATAATGAGAATATGTAATGAACTAAAAAATGAAATGGAAATCACTTATCTAATAACATATTACTTAAAAGGGTTCATTTTAAATTCACAATTAAAGGCCATCATTTCCTCATTATAATTTTGAGATGTAAATTAACGTTAATCAGTACCATTTTCTAAATGATTATGTTTTCTTTTAGATTTCCAACAAAATTTAATATTTTTACTTTAGATCTCTCTAGAATTATGTATTGATTGTTTTCCTAGGAAAGTGTAACATAATAATATGTTGATCAATATAATTTATAATTAAATAATCCATTCCATGTATTTTTGAAATAATATTTATACTAAATCTAGCTCCAATGAAATATACTGACTTAATTTACAATTTGGTCGATCCATATTATTATAACCTTAGTAATTCTTAAATTGAATATAGATTCAAAGTAACTTATTTTAAAAGGTTACAAAATCAAACCTTAACCATTAGATATTATGTATTCACATGTTATTCTTAATGCCTTGAATGTGCTCAAACTACCACTAGAACTTATTAATCCATTACGAGTTTTCTTTAAGATTGGCATACAATGATACAAAAATAAATAAGTATTTACCCCTAAATAAAGTTATCAATCATGAAATTACCTTGTTACATTAGTGGTTAATTTTTTAAATTAGTATTTAAATCTTGAGAAAATAGATTATTCATAATATTTTTATACTCTAGTCCAACAATAATATCAAGCCTAACAGTTAAAGCCAAATTAGAAGAAATGCATACATTTCCATATTACTAGAAAAATTAATAAAATTTATTATAAACATATGATTTCCAAGGATAAGATAAGAATTTTTTTTATTCAAATTTATGTACTTTCCTTCCCATATATTTTCTTGATAAGGTTACATCATTTTATAAAAACAAGTACTGACATCAAATATTAGATTTGAATAATCCTAATGTAATAAACTTACTTGAATGTATTTTCATGGTTATAGAGAGTTAAGAATTAAAAAAACTATTATAAATAAACCTTTTATTAATAAAATTATCTTATTCCATCCATCATAAAAATACTAAGTCAATATTAATAACAACTAAACAATTTATATATTCTAAAAAGTTAATTTGAAAAATAGTCTAGATGAACAAATTAATCACTTTATAGAAATTTAAACCAAAATTTAAGTTTAATTTAATTCAAAAAATAATTATGACCATTATATTCAGTAAGGTATTTTATTAAATAACACATTTCATAACGTATAATTGATTACTGTCATACCTTTACCACTCAATCTTAGTCATAAATTAATTTTAGACAACCCACTACTTAAAGTTCCCTATGTATAATTAGGTGGCCAAAGTATTACATAAAATAAAAAATATTCCTTCCAAAATATTCACCCTTGTTTATAAATCAAATATAAATTATAGCCAAAACATGGTTGAAACTTCCACTAAAGGATTAAGCCTTTTGATTCCAAAATTACTAGGTTCCTAATTAGGGTAAAAATAATGTTAAAATCAAATCCAAACTTATATATAACTTTAATTTACAAATGGATTAAAAATGAATTTATAATGAATGAATATTTATTGGTTCATCTAATAAACCTAAGTTTTTATCCTTAAATAATATCTAAACTATACAAAGGAGTTAATAAAATAGACTATGTATGCAATTAGAATTATATGGCATGCATGAATTAATCCTAGATCGAATAAGATAGATCACACCTACACTTCTGATTGGGGAACACACTTGTTAAGTAGGAACATGACCAATATGAGGATCCACTAGACCTAATTAGGGGATCACTTATATCATCTATCATAACACATCATGCTAGGTAGGGTTCCAAACCCTACAGTCTAACACAATCACATAATAACCCTAAAATATTCTTATGGTTTCTATATTCACTTATGATAATAAACAAGAAATTAAAATAATCTAATAACAAGAAAAGTAGACTAATCTAGTGCTTACCAAATCTAGTGGCACAAAGTGGGGGGTTAGATGTAAATCAATCAAATACATGTATAGGGAATTTAAAATAAAGTAAGTATGAGTAACACCCTAATACATGGAATATGAGGAGTAATATTATTCAAACCAACACTTATGATACTTATATCCACTAAAAGAGAGGAGAACAAAGTTAGAATATACTTACCTAAATGTTAACCCCTCACAACTCAATCTCTCCCTTGGCCAATGGGGCTTCACAAGAGGTTTTTGAAGTTCATAAGGATCACTTTGTTATGCCAAAGCATCTAAGACCTATCCACAAGACTAATATTATCCAAATAAGAAACCTAAGCTAAGACTCCTAAGTAGAATGGTGGAAGAGAGATTGTGAAGAAGCAGAGTGAATAATAACTCCTGATTGCCTTCATATGGAAATGACTAAAATGACCTTGTATATATAGAGTATATAACTTGAAAATAACTCAAACATGTTAGTTGTGCTAGGTAAACTAGATTAACCTAGCACATTATCAAGCTAATTCCTAAAGTTTTTACTAGGTCAACCAGATGGAAACTAGTCCTAAAGAGCTAAAGTGACCCTGGACTATGCTTGGTCGACCAAGTTGACCTAGCTTACTAAATAGGTAAAGTAGGTACTAAGCAAGGGAAAGAAGGATATAAAGAGGAAAACAATAGAGCAATGTGCAAAGAATGAGAGATAGCTTAGGGAAAGGTCTTAAGAGATAAATGGATAGGGAATAAAATGGTAATAAGAAACACCAATCCTACAAAGAACCAAAGGTCTACCCACCCATTTATTTGTGCACCCTTTAAGGCATGCACTTAAATATATTGATTCATGATGGGTTCTTACAAGATGTAAAGTGTTATTAATTGATAAAAGTGTGATAATGTTATGGGTATATATATGACCCACTCAAAGCTCATCACATGTCACTAAGGTTTTAGAGGATATGGTGATTTGTGAAAGAACATAAGGTCACACATAATGTTGATGCTAAAATTTTTTTTAGTATTTTAAAAAGCATAAATAACTAAAATTAAATGATATAAAAGGAAACTAACTAAAAATTAAATGTTGTGTACCTTAACTTACCTTTATCATGGGATGTTTATCAGTTGTGTTTTAGTTTTGATTGTGGATGGAATAGAGACTATTTTGGACAAACCTAGAAATACAAAACTAAGGAACAAAAAAAAACCAATGTAAGAAAATATAAGATAATGAGTGCTATGTGGATGAGATGTACTTGGGAATTTGGTACGTTGGGTGCTAAGTGTTATGTTAGACCAAATGACCAAATCAAACAAGAGTAAATTGGGTCACCAAAAATCCAAGGCTACTAAAGATTGAAAAACTCAAAAAAGTAAAACTAAGGTAAGAAAAGATAAATTCACAAAATAAAATCAATGACACATGTCAAACAATATGGTAAAAAGAGGATTTTAAAAGAAAAATTGTAAAACAACATTAATGAGTGAGCAGTAACAATCCACGTCTTAATCTTCAATGGAAAAAGGGGATGCATAAAAATGAAAACAACATGGTTGGGGGAGAATTAGTGATCTACATCTCATGCAACAATGGAAAAAGGGTACAAACTCAAGTGTCCGTAACAACAAAATAGAAAAATTAAGTTAAATAGGAAAAGGAAAGAAAAGTAGTTTTAGTAAATATATAGAACATGATGAAAATGATCCATAGTTTCTCAAACATGTTTTTTTCATCTAAAGATAGATAAAAATGAAACAAATTAGTGTTAACATGTTTTTAAGAAATGAATAAAAAATAATTTAAAGAAAAGGGAAAATAGATTTGGAATCATAATTTATCTATGTTTTTTTTTAAATGGGGTAGAGGGGAGAATGAAGGAAAAACCAAGGTAGAGGAACTCTTTATCAAATTCAAGACACTCAAATTTGGTTTTTCAAAACAAGAGGACTATCAACATTAAGGACTCTGAAAATTTTTTCTTAGTTACACAAGTATTATGTCAACAAATGGAGTATATAGATCATCCTATGAAAGCTATATGCATGATAATTAAAATGGACCTACATTTCCATGATGTGTTCCCAATTCATTAGGACCCTTTATAGAGCTTTCAATCTACTACGAGGATTGGGTAATTGCATGAGAAAGTAGGTAACACTATAGATTTTTTTGAAATCCCCTATTCCAATCTACTAGCCCAACACACCTCAAAGGACATTGACTCTATGTGAAGTTGATTATGGAGTTTGAGATTTGATTGGAGATGTGCTTGTAATCACATATTTTATTGTGATTAGAATTTTATTATTTATATGTTGCCTTTTAGATATCATTGCCTTTTGTTTTCAAATGATTAGATTTTAATTTTTTTAATTCCTCTTCCATATGGATTTGGAAGACCAAACATCAGTGCTAAAGATGACTTTCATTGGAAAACTTTAGGAAAAGGGTACTAAGAGAGAGAAAATCAAAGAGCATGGGGTATAAGAGTCTCATAAATCTAGGTGAAATAAAAGTTCTATCTTGAATTAAACCTTATTTTATCCAAATATGGAGGTGAAACAAAGGGGGAAATCAAGAGGAAAATGACACATAACAAATTTGAATTTCTTCAAATTGAAAAAAATGTTACATAAGGGAAAAAGGAAAACAATGATAGCAAAGGTGTGATTCCTTATCATAAGATTATGGGAAGTGAAGGAAAACATTCTACATGGATTATTTATAGATTACATCTAGAAAAATATGCAAAATCTAATGTCTAAATAACAAGGATCACAAAGAACATGAAAATAAAGGTAATTTTATGAGAAGGGAAATGTTTTATCCATGGTCTTACCAAGAAACTCATAAAAGAGAGACCCACAAGTATGATAATAATAAAAAGTGAGGGAACCTTTGTATAAAGCACCTCACAAAGAAAGACCCAAAGGATGCCAAAACAACATTGGCAAGAAAAAAAAGAGAAAGAAGATAAAAAAAATATGGTGGTTTTGTGAGGGATGTAAGTCCTATCCATGGTCCTATAAATCAACTCACAAAATAAAAGCCCTAGGGGCACCAAATCAAAATTAGTAAATAGAAGGAAAATGAAAAAAAAGATAATGAAGACTATGGTACATCAAAAAAACAAAAGATGAAAAGGGAGAACTAAAGGTTTGAAAAGAAATAAAAATAAGACTATGGTACATCAAGAAACCAAAAAAACAAAAGGGATGACTAAAGTGTTGAAAAGGAAAGAAACTAATCCATACGGAGAGACTTGTGCTAAAGTAACCTAAAAAACAATGTTAGATAGGTATATAGAGAAAGCATAAAAAGAAGGGAAATGATTAAGCAAAGTATTTATTAAGGAATTGAGCATTGGTGGGATCTTTGAAAACATGGCCTTTATTGGTTTAAAGGCAATAAGAACTTGGACCAAGAACATATTTATCTAAGTAAGGGCGCCACCATTTTTATGCATACTTACCTTCTTTGTCATAAGTGTAATCTAATTTAAGGATAAGATCACCAACATTAAATGTGCAATTTTTAACATGTTTATTATGTTGTCTAGTGATGTGAGCCTTACATTGGTGATTATGACGTAAGGTGAAAAGATGGCATTCATTAAGTAGATCAAGGGTATAAAGGTGAGCCTCACACAATTATTCATCAAGAATGATTCCATGAAGAGATATGTGAAGATAAGGAAGCTCAACTTCAAGATAAATAACTAATTTAGAACCATATACTAGAGAGAATGGAGTTTCCATAGTGGTAGTACAAATACTAGTCTGAGAGGCCTAAAGTATAGGATAAAGATGAAGATGCTAATATGTGTGGGTTTCATGAATTATCTTTTGAAGAATTTTATTAATGGTCTCAGCTTGACCATTACATTTTGGATGATAATGAGTGGAAAACTTGTGATTGATTTTGAATTTGGTGTAATTTTATTTATAATGTTTATTTTTGAAATTACAACCATTGTCAAAATTGATGGTGTAAGGAAAACTAAAGCAATACATAATTTGTCTAAGAATGAATTTATATATAGTAAAACTATTAACTTTAACAAGGGGCATGGATTTAACCCACTTGGTAAAGTAATTAGTGGTAGTGATGATGAAGACATGCCCATCTTGGGAATGAGGAAGATTGCTAATGAGATTGAATCCCATGTGGAAAATGGCCAAGGAGATTCGATAACTTGACATTTGAGTGGTGGTGAATGAATGAGGTCATCATGAAGCTCACAAGGATTACACTTTTTATCGTATTCAATGGCATCCTTTTCTAGAGTAGACCAACAGTAACCCATACATAGGCATTTGTGGGTTGTAGCATGTTTACTATAGTGACCACTGGAAATGCCCCCATGTACTTGCTCAAGTAGAGGAAGAACCTCATCTTGCATGACACAATATATTAAAGTACCTTTACCATTATGATAATAAAGGATTGTTTGTCTAAATACATACTTGAAATCTTATTTGTGAAGACACATTTTTTCATGGGAATCCAAGTTAAGAGGATAACTTTGATGTTCTAAGAATTGGATAACATCTTGATACCATGGACATTGTCAGATGGTGATAGCCTTGATGTGGTAGATAAGAGAATCTAGAGGGTGAGTAAATTATGGGGATTTGATTATTTTTATGATAAAAGAATTATCAGAAAGAACTTGATGTGGATGAAAGAGAGAACCTAAAGAGGAAAGAGAATCATCAATGAAATTTTGGTCTTTAAGAATAGGTTCAATCTAAAATAGGAAAAATACTTGGTAAGAGTGGTTTTTATTTGATGATAGGTAATAATATTTTCACTTTTACATTGATACACACCACTAACTTGATGGTAAATGAGATGAGAATCACCTAAAGCATGAAGATTTTAAATTTCTAGATCAAAATTAACTCTCATACCAAAGATAAGAGATTCATTCTTAGCCATATTATTGGTGACATAAAATTAAAATGGGAAGCTAAAGGAATTATTTTTCCAAGAGGACTAGTGATAATGCAACCTACCCTAGCTCCTTGAAGGAATTTAGCACCATAAAATTAAAGGGTACAAGTATCCTCATGTCATTTAATATTGATTTTAGAGAGCTCCTTGATAACTAATTTTGGTTTGGTAGTTTCAGAGGGACTAGAAAGTTCATTATATTGATTGGATTAAATATTGGTAGTAAAGCTCTAAAAATTATCTTTAAGATAAATTACTTGATTAAAACTTTCAATGTAAGGAATGTTGTCATTGAGAAGGTCATCATGAAGTGAGGAAGTTACTAGAATGGGAGCTATGGTAATTTGGTTAGCTATGACTTGCCTTTTGATATTTTTTTGTGTGATGATGTGAAGATAAAATTACATAAGTAAAATCATCCACTTGCTTATTCTATATCTTAGAAGAAATGATTTAAAAAATAAGTGATAAAGTGGGTTAGAATGAATAATGACATAGGTGGTTTGATAAAGCATGTAGTGATGAAAATTTTTAGTTGCAAAATAGATGGTGAGGTAATCATGCTCAACTTTGGTATGACATGTTTCATAATTAATGACGACTCAACTAATGTAATAGATGGCATACTCCTTACATGTATCATCTTGTTGGGAAAGTATTTATCCAATTGAAATAGGTGTGGAAGAAATATATAGAATCAAAGGTCGATCATGAGAATGAGGATAGATCGTAGGTAGATGAAACAATGAGTTTTTTATGTTATTAAATACTAACATGGATCTACTCATTCCAAAGTTATAACTTTTTTGAAAAGGTAATTGATGAAGTGAATTTGATAATCCATCTCAAGAAAAAATTATCTAATTTTCCTAAGATTTCCTAAATAGGTATGAATGTCAAGAAGATAATGATGGATAGGCATGCTAATAGTAGAATTAATCTTGTATGGATCAACATCAATGATAAGGAGAAAGAATAAATATCCTAACATTTTGTCAGATCTATCTCTAAAGACACATTTGAAAGGATTAAGTAAAACTTTATATTTGATGAGATGATCAAAGTGATGGCAAGATCAAAAAGATGATTTGTGTGATGCTTGGATTTAGTGATAAAATCACCCACATATGTTTCAATAATTATATGAATGAGATAATGAAATATATGAGTCATAAAATGCTAGTAAGTAGCTCCAGTGTTTTTGAAACTAAAGGGCATTTTAACATAACAATAGGTTCCCCATTTCATGGTGAAAGTAGTCTTGTGTTGGTCTTCAAGAGTGATGTGAATCTGATTATATCTCAAAAAGCCATCCATAAGAGATAACATTTCATATCCAAGTGTGGAATCATTAATGGTATATATTGAAGGTACATGAAAGTTATCTTTATGATAATCAAGATTAAGATTATGGAAATCAATGAAAATATGATTGACCATGGTGACCTTCTTACAAATAGGAATGATATTGGAAACCCATTAAAAATAATCCATAGGTTTGATGAAGTTAGCATCAAGAAGCTTGATGATTTCCTTATGGCATAAGTTGGTAACCTTGAGAGGAAACTTGTGTTGTTTCTGATGCATAGGTTTGGCATCAGGATAGGTAATAATGTTATGGACCACTATGCTAGGGTCAATGCCAGGAATATCTTGGTAAGATCTTGTGAATGTCTCTTGATACTTATCAAAAATAGGTTGAAATTATCAAGTTCAAAAGGTGAAATTTATTTGGAAACTATGATTGGTTGAGGACAAGAGGGAGTACCATAGTTGATGCAAGTTATTTCTTCAATAATCATGGCATTACCATATTTAAAGTGGTATGGTACATTGGGTAAAGATGAAATTCGATTAGATTTAGGATCAATGCTAGTAATAAATTCATTGAATCAACGATTTTTATTTTTAAAATGTCCATGTTTATGATGTTTCCAAGGGAGCTATGTTTCTTGAGAATAAAACAACTACAAAATAGATTCATCACTAGGAAAGGTATGAAAAGGACCAAAATATTCCACATCTACTTCTAGATCTAAAATTTGATTACCATGTTGATCATATTTAGAATGTATTTTATAGACATTGGTTGCCATGGCATGAAGTGTGATTTTAAGAGTAAAAGAAATATATGGACTAGAATAGGTCAATGGTGAGATTATGGGAGCAAAATTAGATTCAATTGGAGAATCCAAAGGAGGTAAAGAAGATGACAACACTTCTAGAGGTTTAGAAAGTGTGATCTGCTCTACCACCCAAGGAGAATCAATAAGAGGAGGATTGATAAGAGGCACATAACCATTAGGTTCTAAGTTATGCCCTATAGAAATGGTATTTACATCTTGTTTAAAAGCATGAATTTGTGCTATGATATTTTGATAATGTAAGACATCCAAGTATATAGATTGAGCTTGGTCCTTGAGATAGTTGTAATCATATGTGGGAGAAATTATGCATGCTTTGGATTCAAAAGGATCTTTAGATTGTGAAATCCTAATATTAATAAACATTCAAGGAGTCATGATTAGAGGTTCTTGAAATATATTAGCTACTCCAAATTCATTGTAAGTAAAATCATCTTTAGATAAAGATGGGCCTTGAGCATTACATATATGGGGAACATCAGTAATCTCATCCATGAGAGTTATAGTATGATATCTAGGTAAGAGGGAAGGTATATTCCATTCCAAAATATACAGAAGCAATTTCTTAGTGTTACAAGTGTGGTGTAATTCATTGGGATCATTATCATCAGAATCCATAAGAGTAACATGTAAATCAAGATTCATATCAATGAACTCAAGCAGATGAGCACTATTGATTTTAAGAATCATGGGAACATGATATTATGATTTACAATTATGGAATTGGATACTCTATGGGTTGGGATCAAATTCATACTTATAACTTTTTCCATTGTGTTGAAATTTAATATAATGACTACTAGAAGAAGTAATGGCCCTCATTTGATAAGTCCATGGAAGGTTAAGGAGTATGTTATAGGATAAACAAAGATCAAGAAACTTGAGTTTTGTTCACATGATCTTATGACCAATGGTTAATGGAATCTATATACAACCAAGTGGATTTTTATTAGTCTTATCAAAACCAAAAAAAGTAATATGGGTTTGTTTAAGATGACTTTTGTTATAACCAAGTTGTTGTAAAAGCCATAAAAAAGTCACATTAATACCAGAACCTTCATCAGCTAGAAATATTATAATAAGTTTGGTATTAATGGATATTTTGATAAAAAGAGGTGGATCATCAATGAGAAAGAGGATTTCATCATTAATCATGTCTTCTTCAAGGAATTTAATATAAGTTTTGGAAGAAGGACACATAGATTCAATGATATTAATATTTGTTGGTTGAGAATCAATATAAGGTTGTTCTTTATTTAAAGAATATGGGTCTTCAATCTCTTGGAGTTGTTGCATAAGGAATTTATGATGATAAGGTGAAGTGTGAAACAACTCCATGAGAGCAATTTTACTTGGCATAGAGTTAAGTTCTTCTAGGAAATTCCAATAAGATTTAGAATAAGAACCAAAAGGTTTATAATAAGAAAAATTAGACTTTAGAGAAATAGATGTGGTTGGAGGATCACAAGGAGGAAGTTATTCCTGAGGTACTTCTAAATCAATATTGATAGTGGTAGTATCTTTAAGCAATTATTCTTTCAAAGAAGGTTTCTTAGGCTAGTTATAAGATATTTATGTGTTGGATTCCTACAATAATTAACCTTAACCATATTGACATATTTAGAGTTGTTACGGTATTGATTATAATCAATGTCAATTTCAAAAACATCCTTAGAAGTTGATTGGTTATGGGAAGAAAATTTATTAGATGTAGAGGCTTTAGAGGGTTGTCATTTTTGAAAAGTGTTAGTGTATTCTTGATGACAATGCTTAATCATGGCTTCATTGTTTAATGAATCACCAATCATGTATGAAATAACACATTTAAAAAGCCCTCTACAAGACTCATGAGAACATCTAATATTGACATGAAACCAAAAAAAGAGACTGGGATCATACCATTTAGGAGGATCAATAGGATATATGAAAGGTTTAGAAAGAGGTAAAAATTTTCTCATTTCATGAACCAAAAGAGGAACATGCGACAATAAAGGAACATCATTTTTGGAAACACCAAGTTTGGTTTGAGAATTATTACTAGTGATATCATTACATGTTTGAAAAGATAATTTAAGGATTTAGAATTAGGTTTGAATTTATTCATAAGAAAATCTTGCCATTTAGCTTGGTCAAGAGTTTCATTAAGAGTTTGAGGAGCAAAGGTTCAAACCTTGTATTGAAGTGTAGGAGTTAAAGCTATAATAAAGATTTTGAACAGGTTATCATTAGACATATTATGATAAGATTTATGAGTTAAGGATTTACATCATTTAATAAAGTCATGAGCTGACTCACTAGGAGATTGTTTAGCATTTATGGAGCAACTAAGATAGTTTTTAGGAAGATCATTATGTTGAAACTCTTTAATTAAAATATTAACCAAATCCTTAAGCTGCCAAATATAATGTTGATGTAATTGATTATAACATTCTAATACATCACTAGTGAAGGTTTTGACTAAGAGTTTAGTGGTGGGAAATGTATTGGTTTAGATCAAATCTTTGTAGGGATTACCAAAGGATTTAAGAAATGAGGTAGGATCTTTAGTCCCATCATATATAATAGTTGGTGATATTTTACCAATATCAATAGATACAATGAAGGGAGCTAAATGCTCATTTTGGATACTTTGAAGCATTTTGTTATTCATTATTGGTTGAGGAATAATATTACTTGAGGCATCTCTATCAGGTGGAGGAATTTAAATAGGATTAGTTTGATGATTCAAGATTGGAGGTTGATTAGCCACATTGATCAAATATTTTTGAAGTTGCATAATTTGAATGGTATTAGAGTTTTGCATAATGTTCATTTATTGAATCACTTGTGCTAATAAATGAGTTGTATCATGTGGTAGGTTGGTGTTGGAAGGAAAATTTCCCACAATAGTGTTGGAGGGAATATTAGAAGAAGAATTATTAGTGGGATTATTAAAAAAAATTGATTCAATCACTCCCACATTAGTTTGAATATTTTGAGAGGATTATTGGTATGTGTAGAAAGGATTAGACTCATCAACCTCATCTTTAGGTGTTATGTGAAACATGTTGTAATTTTTAGATGGAGCAGAAGAGGTGCCCTAAGAGTGATGGTGCTCTTGGGAGGTAAAGAAATAGAGAAATGAACA
Source organism: Torreya grandis (assembly GCA_037957365.1). Taxonomy (NCBI): domain Eukaryota; kingdom Viridiplantae; phylum Streptophyta; class Pinopsida; order Cupressales; family Taxaceae; genus Torreya; species Torreya grandis. The sequence continues at coordinate 2,433,267 of JARHVA010002566.1, read as the reverse complement.
CCCCAAATAAGATCTAAATGGATTAAGACTATCCAAAAATATTATGATAGGGTACCCTAGTTTGATCAAAGAGAAATGACTTGGATGTAGATCAAAAAGTATGAAAAACCCAGATTGAAAAGTAGGGCAAGTAGAAGACAAATCTAGGTCAACCAAGTCAACCTAGTGGAAAAACTAGACCTACAAATTATGCTAGGTCAACTAGGTCAACCTAGTATAGTGAACATAAGTAGAAAAAATAGTCTAGGATAGTGTAGAGTCAAGTTTGGTTATGTAGCATAATAGACAAGTAAATGGAAAGGATTGATAATAAGATGAGAAATAAAATAAATTATGCTTGTAGCTAGTCTAGAAAAGTAGATACTGAAATGAGATACACAGTCAACTTAATTAATGTTAGCCAGTCCAATTTATACACACACAAATTATGATTTTGAAATAAATGTATAGAGTAGAGTAGAAACAAATAAATAGAGATTGACCTTTGTGTTTTGGATATGAAAATAGAACAGGTAACTAACCTATAACCTTGGAAAAAAATATCCCAATTTGCATAACTAGGTCAAGATGGCCAACCAAGTGAGACAATAACCTACTGTAAAAGATAAAAAAGTGTGCGAAGTCAACCTAGTAGACTAAACTAGATGTTTGGAAATGTACTAAGTTGAGCTGGTTGACCTAGTTGTCTAGATTGAAAATCTAGAAGTTTGGAATCTAGAACTTGCACTGTGAATCTTGAATAAGAACCTACTATAAAGTGGCTTGAAATGTGCTAGGTCAACTCGATCAACCTAGTAGGGTGAATAGAAAGTCTGTAAAGTGATAAAAACCTATGCTGGGTCGAAGTGGTTGATCTATTTGCCTATTCCTACATAGAAAAAATTATCTAGGTTGAAAGAATCAAGTTAGTAAGTCAAAACATATGATAGAAAAGATGATAAAAAGAATAAAATAAGAGAAAGAAACCTTATAAAGGTTTGACTCATGTTAAGTTCATCAGAATGTATACAATTAAAATTACATGGCATGTATGAATCTATCCTGGATTAGATAAGATATATCACACCTACACTTCCAATTTGGGCACACAATTATTAAATGGGAGCATGACCAATATTAGAATATGCAAGACCCGATTAGGGGATCATTTGTATCATCTATCAGAACACATCATGCTAGGTAGGGTTCTAAAGTCTATAGTCTAACACAATCACACAACAACCCTAAAAGAGTCCTATGGTTTCTATATTCACTTATGATAATAAACAAGAAATTAAATTAATCTAATAACAATAAAATTAAACTAATCTAGTACTCACCAAATCTTGTGGCACAAAGTGGGGGGTTAGATGTAAAGCAATCAAATACATGTATAAATAACTTCAAATAAAGTAAGTATGAGTAAAACCCTAATACATGGAATATGAGGAGTAATATTATTTGAGCCAACATTTATGCTACTTCTATCTACTAAAAGAGAGGAGAAAAAAGTTAGAATATACCTACCTAAATGTGAGCATGTCACGACTTAATCTTTGCCTTGGATAATGGGGCTTCAAAACAGTTTGTTGTGGTTCATAAAAATTATTTTTTTAGGACAAAGCATCAAAGACCTATCCACGAGACTAATATTATCCAAATAAGAAGCCTAAGCTAAACTTCCTCAAGTAGAATGGTGGAAGAGTAGATTGTGAAGAAGCGTGAGTGAATAATAACTCTTGATTGCCTTTATATGGAAATGACCAAAATGACCTTGTATATATAGGAGTATCTAACTTTAAAATAACTTAGACATGTTAACTATGATAGGCTAATTAGGTTGACCTAGCACATTATTAGGGTAATTCCTAAAGTTTGTTCTAGTTTGACCAGATGGAAACTAGGCCTAAAGAGCTAAAGTGACCCTAGATTATTCTAGGTTGACCTAGCTTACTAAAAAGGTAAAAAGGGTACTAAGGGAAAGAAAGATAAAAATAGGAAAATACTAGAGGAATGTGATAGGAAGGAGTGATATCTTAGGGAAAGGTTTTAGGAGATGAATGGATAGGGGGAAAAATGACAATAAGGGATACCAATCTTGTGAAGCACAAAAGGTCTACCTACCCCTTTCTCAATGCACCCCTTAAGGCATGCACTTAGATAGATTTAGTCATGACGGGTTCCTACAAGATGTAAAGCATCAATAATTGATAAAAGTGTAAAAATATTATGTATATATAGACTAAGTTACAATACCTTAACCATAAAATTGGATAACCTACCCAAAATGTAAAGTCAATATTTAGGATGAGCTTTTCGAACAAGGGACACAAATCAAGGTTATATTTAAATATATTTTTTAATATTAAGAAAAATAAAATCCATAGATTACACCATTACTCATTTTTTTCGAATCTAATATAATTAAACCATAGTACATAAGTTTAAAAATTTATATTATGATCATAAAAAAATGTATATCAAACATCTTTTCCATATAAAGCTAAAACTAACTAGTATGGGATTGTAAATTAGGGTTCGTATGATTACATAGAGAGTGAAGTAGAGTAAACACTTAAAACATATAATCTAATATAAATTATAAAATATAATAAATATTAGTTTGATGCTTCAAAATGTCATTGGTAATCTAGTTACATCATTGCTTCTACTAAATTCAAGATCAGTCATGTGAAAAAAATATCCAAACCTATAATTATAATACAAGGATTTAATTGATAAATTATTGAAGGAAAAAATGGAATAAGATGATCCCAATAATAATTTTCCATTATGACCCCATCCATTAGTTGTGTCATTATAGGAATTACACAAATAAGATAATATAAAAATTAAAATACAACAAAGTAACATATGATAATAACTTAGTTACACCGTTGACTCAGGGTTATATAACACAATGAAAAAAATAAAGAGATACACATAAGACCAATAATGACAACATGGAACAAAAACATTCACATATAAACTAAAATATAACTCTATGATAAATATTCCTTGAATACCATATATAGGCTCATTTTTTTATACCATTCACCAATAATTACTTCTTTGGGTGAAGAGTAGAATAACCCTACCTTAACTTGTTAGGTTTATAAAATGTATTAAATTAAAAAGTAATAAATCTAAAAATTATAACTAAAGACTCTACTCACATTAGTGAGGAATTATAAAAATCATATTAACCAAACTTAGGGTTTGTTACAAAGCACAATTAAGCATTATGGGGGTCATATAAACCCTAGGGTGTTTCTGGCCTTCATTATG
>JARHVA010002566.1:2180000-2425000 GCA_037957365.1 Torreya grandis | reverse complement strand
TTATTATTTAAATATGGGAATGCCTCTTTGATATAAGACACTATAGAAATCAACATTGACATGAAAGAGGAACCTAAAATACTCAATATTGGCTATTTTATCTCTCTAAAGGATTTATAATATCATAATAATATTCTCATTGATTTCTCAAAATATTTTACCTTCTCTTACTTTGACATGATAGGTATTGTTATTAAAGTAGTGAACCATATTATAGTGACCAAGCTTGATGCGAAACCAATATAAAAATCTAAGGTCTTTAAATCCAAAAACCACTTTAGTGTTGAAAGATTAAGTGATCAAGATTCTCAAATTAGGGTTATTTATAGATGTGTATGACACTATGTAGTTATTCAAAAATGTTCTTGTTCTCAAGAGAATTGACAAGATAAGGATATGCATCAATTTTAGAGGCATAAACAATACATGTCCTAAAGACAATTTGTATCTACATCAATAGATATTGTTGTAGATGCCAAAATAGGTATGAGATTTATCTCTCATGGATGGATTTTTAGGATATAACAAAATTATCATTTTAAAATAAGATCAAATTAAGACCTCTTTCACCACATCATGGGGAATTTTTTTTTTGTTGTCATGCCTTTAACCTAATTCTTATGAAATTATCAAAGGTCCATGACTCAAAATATACATAATATCATTCAAAAAATGGTAGAGGTTTATGTAGATGATATTTTAATAAAGTTAAAATAAATATTTGATCATCTTGAATAATTACACATCATCCTCACCTACATCATAAAATATGGTATCACACTCAATCTAGAAAAATGAATCTTCAATGTTACAAGTAAAAATATTTAGGTTACATCATATACAAATATAGGTTTGACATTAATCCTACTAAAATCCATGTCATTTTTTAAATTTCAAATCCCCCCCCACCACCACCCCCATGAATTAATCAAGAATAAGGTCATTCCTTGGGAAATTATAGGAAATTCAAAGGGTTTTCATTGATGTCTTGGACATAGTACATCCTATAAACAACAAACCTTGAAATTAAAGTGGTATAAATTTGAAAAAATATTGTGATAATGTATTAAATTATATAAAATGTTTTCTTATGACTATAAAAACTCTTATGTTACCCAAGTATCATCAACCGCTCATCCTTTACATAAGAACAACTGGTGTATCTCTTACTAGCATTTTATCTCAATAGTATGATGATGGTAGGGAAAGAGACATGTATTTTATTAGAGTCCTTATCCATTAAAAAACATGCTACACTCAAGTAGATATGGAATATATGAATATATTATTCACTAAAAAATAGTTGAGACACTATATGATTAATTAATAGAATAGGTTCATTATAAAATATCAATCCCTTCATACCTTTTTAACTCAACTAACCTTGTCGAAAATGGATTTTAATTTCATCATGCTATTTATATTAATGGAATTAACCTATGTTGACCAAAATTACATTAAGAGATAAATTATTTATGATTATTTGGTTGAATCTCCTTTATATATGGTGACATTGTTGATAACCAACTTCCACGATGAACTTATTTATTACATTGATAAATACATGGTATCTTTATCCCCATGGTTATCTAAAATAATTAATTACCTAGATGACTCTACATATGCTGAAGGTGCCAATTATAAGATGAGGTCATGCTTCTGCAAAAATTAAACTATGTAAATTATCATTGATATGGCCCTAATTTTAAAATATTTTAATGGCATGCTCCTTATATGTGTAGTTAAATAAGAGTCTATGAAATTTGTCTTTTATTATCATGACCACTTTTGTGGTTATGTAAATTATAGGAATATCCATAGAATGGGTTATTTTTGGCCCATGTTTGATTATGACATGATGGATTACATTAATTTTTTCAAAAATTTCATAAATTCCCCCGTGAGATTCATGTTTATATCCAAGATATTAAACCCAACATCACATCTAAGAAATTATCTACTTTGAGTTTTTATCTAATGGGAAAGATCTCACCCACTTCTTATGATGGCCATTAATTCATTATTACATTCATTAAATAATTCACCAAGTAGACAAAGGCCATTCCTTTAACCATGATCACTAGATTTGTCATTGAATAATTCATTTGAGTTAGTTAATTTTCATATTTTGGGTCTCAAAATTCATTACTTATGATAATGGATCCCATTTTAATAATCCATATATATGTGAACAATACAAGAATTTTTAAGTATCTCACCACATTGCCTCTCTATATCATTATCATCAGGATAAAAATTAAGTTGAGGTTACCAATAAAATTTTGAAGTATAAATTAGTCAAGACAAAAAAATATAATAATATGGATTGACAACTTTAGTTATATCTTCCTTTGTGGGCTTATGGAAAAAGTATTCACACATCCATGGTGGAAACCTCATAATCCTTAGTATTTTATTGGGATTTTTTTTTGTCATTATAATTAAAACATATATGCTTCTATTTTTCCCTCTAAGGTCTCATGAAAAAAAAATGATATAGATATGTCTTACTAAACTATAAATATTTGATGAAAACCAACTCAAAACTACCTTAAAACATGAGGCTTAAGTGGATTGAAAAAGAACCCAAAATAACCCATTAATGTTGGATACCTTATATTAACACTTGATATTATTATCAACAAAAAGAAAGGGAAAAGTTAAAAAATTTTAACTAGTTGGTTAGGTCCATATATAGTGATTAAATATTGTAAAAAAGTGCATTTCACTTATACAATTTAGAGGGAAAGGTTTTTATTGAGTCTTTCAAATTTTTAAACCTAAAATTTTATAAGATATGAATTATAGATGTATATCAATACCCTATTTACCTTAAATAGGAATTATGTCACCATTTTTGTTGTTTATGCATTTAATTATTTTTGGAGTGGTAAAAAAGTGGGGTTTGAGAGGACCCAATAACCGTAAAAACTTAGAGATAAAGAATTAAATATCATAAAAAACTAAACTATATATTATCATTCCAAAATAAGGCACACAAAAAACCAATGAAGTTTAGTGAAACATCAACCATAATAATGCCATTGATCACCAAAGAAAAATAAGAGATAACACAAAGGTTTAACTATTCAGATGAGTCTTCTAAGCCTTCATGGGTTTATAGAGTCTTATTTTTAACATGATTATTGATGGTGTTTCTAACTATTACATTTTTAATTTTGTCTTACATCTTATTAATTTTTCCCCTAGTCATTTTACATGGCCCCTAGAATATATCTTATTTCTTTTTACTGCCTTGAACTATTACTCATTGAATTAGTTGACTATGTAGTTATAAGTTCAATTGAAACAACCTCATTTCATGATTTCATTAGTACCCTTAATCCCATTGTATAAATTCTTTTGAAATAAATATTTAGTATAAGAATGATCTTAGTCATTATTGATACTATACTCATTATTTCCCATAAATTTTTTTATAACATATTAGTTACTCTAGTGTATAACCTAGTTTATAATCTCTCTCATGCCAGTGTTACAACCCAAAAAATAAACCCACAAAATTATTGGAATATATGACTATAATTCTCATTATCCTACATAAATAACCATACATATTTATTGATTTCATATAGTGTTATTAAAATTATTTAAATGATTTCTCTCACCTTATTTTGGTAATTATACACAAAGTTTATTAGACCTGTTATTTTCATTAATCAACATAAACATCTAACAATAACCATAATTGTTATTAACCTTATCTCAACACTAATGACTTCATATTTATGAGGATTTTAACTCTACAACATATTGATTTTAGTATAGTATAATCATACATGGTAATAACACTAGATCAATATATTAATATAATTTTTATACATTTATTGAATATATATGTAGACTTTGTAAAAAGTCTTTTGGACTATCATCCATTTAAAATTCCATTATTATTTCATGAATTTATTTGAAAGGCATTAGGGTATAAGTGTTTGATCCAATTTAGTATCAATCATAAAAAATAAGACCTAAGGGATCATCACTAAATATTAAATATCAAACCAAATACATCATAGAGTTCTATACCATTTAGCTTATTTACTATCTTAATTAGATCAATACACTATTATCTAATGAAAATATTAGTATCTCCATGTAATAAATGCATATTGTAGAATTAACTTAATTTAACATAAATAGACTATAATTAATAATAATAATTCAATATTTTTACAAGGATATCATGGAAAACAAATTTACATTGTAATCTCCTTGGATTAGGAATTGCACTCAAACATATCCATCAATCCAAGTAATGTCATATAATAGTAAATAGGTATTATCAACCAAAAAATTACTAACATTAATTTACAAATTACATTTAAGATTTATCCTTTCTACATGACTCATTAATACAATAGTATAAATTAATACAAATCAATTATTATCCATACCATCTAATATCAACATGTGATTAAGGAGCTCAATGCTAAAGTTGAGAGCATTAAGAGACAAAATGAAAAGCTTAGAGATAATCTCAATAATATTTTAGGATTAATTTATGTGGACATGCATAACTACATGAAAATTATGTAGGGCCTAATGTTTCTTGTTAAAATTAAAATTAAAAATGAGAACAAGACTAGGTTAGATAAGAAGAGGAAGAGCCTTGTGGTGGATAAAGATTTTGATCCTTAAATTCTATATAACATGGATTTGAATATCATGAAGATGAAAAAGAGTTGGAATTATGTTTATTATGGGTGTAAATTTATTGTGTGCTAATGCATTCTTTCCACTTTTTCCTTATTTTGGCTATTTTTTAGATGGTGATGTTTTTTTTTGGGATTTGTTTTCTCTTTTACATGTATATTGATATATCTAGTTTCTATGACCATGCCTTTATGATTGAAATAAAGTTTTGGGTCCATATTTAAAACCTTTTTATACCATTAATAATGAAAATTATGAACACATGATTAAGAGTGCTAGTGAAAAATACAATGATTAGTGGAGGAAAAAGTATGAACTGGTATCTCTAGTGGATTCAACTTATGCTTAATAACTAAGGGCCCACATTCATTACTAAGGTAATATAAACTTCAAATCACATCCACATTTTTTACTCAGTCTCTCTAATGGTACATAACATGGTTCTTTGTCATGGTTCATTTTCAATCATGTCATTTAATGTGCATCCATTATTAGGTTTGAATTCATTACCAAGTTCTTACTAGTCTCAAACTACATTAGGGTTCAACCACAAATTTTCTTATATAACTAATTATACAAAATAAATTAAGATTATTAGATATAATAATATACATTACAATATTAGATTCAAGATATAGATATCCATAATAAATTCATAAATTTTACAACTTATTTTTCAACCAAGACACCCTAATCATGTTTGGAGAAAGAACTTTAAACTATGTATTTTTGAAAGAAAAAAATTAATTCCCTAAATTCATAGCCACTTATAACAATTAATATACCATTTAATTGTATTCAAACCCTAAATTAATTAATATTTTTCTAATTTCCAATAAAATTGAACTAAATAATTACCATAATGGCATTCAAAAAATAAAAAATATGTAATAATTAATACATTTTATCAATAAATTAATTAGGGTTTAGTTAAATACAATATCCCATGCTTATAACTTGGGACACAATTTATAGTCTTTTTAATATAGGTCATAAACCAAATCATCATAAATATTCCAACTTCCATATTCTCTAAACTACTAAGTAGTACGATGATAATATTTAATAAAACTATTGTAATACAAACTTACAAAACACTTAGTGATTCCATAACATTATTATTCACTTTATCCAAATGTAATAATATATTTTTCACACTAATATAGGAAATAACCTCCATTAAATAATCATTAAGGAATCAGAGTGAGACATATTACCACTATGATAAAATAGACTCAAACCTCCACTATTTATCTACACAAAGTATCAATTAGAGACAAGAATATTAGTTCATTCTCCATTACACTGCTTACTTTCACTATTATTAGTTTAAATTATATAGAAAGGTTTAAAAAACACTAATATATTTTTCACACTAATATAGGTAATAACCTCCATTAAATAATCATTAAGGAATCAGAGTGAGACATATTGCCACTATGATAAGGTAGACTCAAACCTCCACTATTTATCTACACAAAGTATCAATTAGAGACAAGAATATTAGTTCATTCTCCATTACCCTAATTACTTTCACTATTATTAGTTGAAATTATATAGAAAGGTTTAAAAAACTCATTAAATTTATATTAATATATTTATATCTTAAATAACATAGTTAACACACTCCCTGGTATACCATATTTTGGTGATAATAAAAACTAGGAAAAATGAGAAATGAATTTTGCAAAGGTAATTTGAAACTACATTTTTCACATTATAATTAATGCAATAATTTCAACATATTTATGAAATTAAGTTAATCTATAATATAATTAAAATCATTTAAAATTTCAACTAATGAAAGAAACCAATGCAAATGTATGTTAAAGGTTAATTAAGGTAGTCACAATCATACATAGTCCACTATCATGCCATTTATTCAAATAATATTTATTATGAATTTGTAATTAATAGTGTGAATAAAGAGAATTATACTAACTCAAAAAATAATGGGTTGAATGCATTTATATAGTTATAGACATAGAATCAATAACAATCATCATAACTTAGCTTAAGTCAATGGTATCTTGACCTAATCAATATTACAAACTAGAAACTCAGCATCATCATGTATAAAAAATCATCATAGGTTTAATTATAATAAAATATCCAAAAATAATAGATTTTTTATTTTTACATCTAGGCTTACCACATAGTATTTTAAAAATAATTCCATAAGTAAGTTTCCTTCTAATAGTTTAAGGAACCCAAACAGTCAATTTAATTGTAGTACTATCACAAATAGTCAATTTAATTATGGTATTATCTTATGTAACAATAAAAATAAACAAGATCAATTTAAAATTCTATTTTCAATGCAATAATTTCTTACCTATACATTATATACTAAGCTTGAAATCAATTTTAACATCATAGTCAATGCTACTAGCTGAAACCATTTTAAAAATTCATATAAACAAATAATATTGGTATATAACTATAATCACCCCTTAACTAAGCAACAAATTTGAAGTCGTGATGCCTCCTGTGTGCAAGCTCCCTCAAAATTTGAAATTGCCTGTCGTGATTTCGACGATCAACGTGGGTGTGGCTACCATTACTGGTGGGGATTTTTTTGCTTGTGAGGGGAGGGATCTGAATGCCCCTAAAGTGATTTCTTCTACGGGGGGAGGAAATACTACGGCCTTGTGTTCTGCCTATGATCCTGGTTTAGGGTATGAACCTGGGGGAAGAACTTTCACAGATGTGGCAGCATTTGAAGTGGATCTACATGACGCTTTGCCTCATGCATCATTTGGGCCAACCCATGTATTGCCTGTAAGTGCTTTAAAACCCACTAGGGTAACTCTAGATCCTAAATTAGTGGAAAATATCTTCCAATTGGAAGAACGGTTTTCCTCTTGTGCTGCCATTTTTCATTTCCATGGTTTCTAGCCCTCTCTTATAGATCTAAAGAACTAGATTTCCAAGAACTGGATGTAAATTGAAGATGGTCAAATCCTTCCTTATGCTAGGGGTTTTTTAATAATAGTATTTCAATGCCCTGAAGATAGGAAGACTATATTGTGTCATAATAATTTTTCTTGGTAGGGTAGATTTCCTCTCATGGCCAAACCTTGGCATAAGTATTTTAATCCTCTCTTCAAATCCTTTAACAAGCTCCCTATATGGGTGTGGCTCCCTTATCTTTTGATACACCTATGGCATGAGGAGGTTTTTAAAACTATTGGAAATGCTATAGGGGATTTTTTATATAAAGAAGGTATTGCAAATTTTCACCATTCAACTTGTGCACAATTTCTGGTAGATCTAGATGTTTCTAAGGGCCTTCTTGAGGTGATTTTCCTTGAATCCCTAAGGGGTACCTGGACACAAATTTTGGATTATGAGGGGATCCCTTTTTGGTGTAGGAAGTGCCACCAGATGGGTCATATTGCTGCTCATTCTGTTGCAGGGAAATCCAATCCCAGACGTTCACCTTCTTGGTGGCCTAAGGCATCCTCTGAACATAACATTGACAAAAAACCTCTAGAAATAACTACTGATTTTGAGTCTGAGAATGAGGAAAGTTCGCATTCTGAACTGGAAGATGAAGAGGAATTATTGGTGAAACATTCTAATGAAGCCCCTGTGGAGGCTGTGGTTAGTGATATAGCTGAGCCAGAGGTGGAGGTAGTGGTCTCTTCCCTTGTTTTGGAGGATCTTTCTAAGAGCCAGACTGTGTTTGATTCTCACAATGATTTTATGCCCAATGGAATCCAAAGATCATTGTCTTCTGAGGCATGGGTTGCTGAGGCAGCTAAGGTAGAGGACAGATGGACAACAGTTAGGAGGAAGAAGTCTAAGCCTTTGGTCCCCCTCTAGATATGAATCTTTGGTCATGCAAAAATAAATAAAAACCTTAACTCTAAAGATTCATCTAAAGTTCCCTTTTTATAACTGGTTTTTTGGGGTCAGTAAACTGGTCACTTTTTTGGTTTACTGGTTATTGGTCTAGGAGTTTGTTCAGCTTGCTGATCCAGTTGGTTAACTTTTAGATCAGTGTTTTGACAGCTATTTTTTCTGGTCATATTTGTTGGTAATAGGTCCCGATAAAACCTGGTTTTGGTACTTTTCTATAATTAGGTTCTTTTATTAACCTGGTTGTGCTTTATGGTTTATCTTTCTCCTTGTTGTGTAGGGTTTCGGGGTCCCTTCAAAACCTATTTTTACCTTAATCTAAAACTATAATCACCCCTTAGAAATATCATTTATACTTTCACCACAAAATATAATAATGAAAAATTTATGAAATAAAAAATTATTAATCTATACTTTTCTCATTTATTCATTTGATAAACCCAAAGGTGAATAATCCATCACTTTTCCTTACTAATATGTGCATCTATCGAAGAACAATGCAACTTATAAAACATTTTTTCCATGGCATTTACAATACAAGATTATCATATAAGATCTAAATAAATGATAAGTGACTATAAAATATCACAAATCATATAAACCTTTGTAGTAAAAATATAAAATAAGAATACATTAATGTAATAGTGATTATATATAAAAAATAGTTAACAATATTGCATAGTTATATATCATGTTTTCATCTATTATCTAAGCCTTAATCCTTATTGAATAACATAGAATTATATTATAATGAAAGTCATTATATGATTTTTATCACTTGTATTTTCACACCTTGAGGAGATGTCTTATATCTCCTCATCCAAGTGGCACAATGGAAACATCTCACTTGATCTGGGTAATCAATTTGGTGAGATGAATTTCTAGAAGGGCTAGTTCCCTTAATGCATTCTTTAAAACACTTTCTCACTCATCAAATTTGCATTAAAAAGGTTAAGAATACAAACTAAAAAATTTAAAATGTGATTCATAAATATAAATTTTCCTCCTATTGACTAAACTTATACTACTTAGAGCAAATCAAAGCTTCTTTCACACATAACTCACAACTCAAGATAGATTGTTACATCAATGTTTCATATGCTAGGTTCAAGAGGTATATATATTTAGGATGGATAATTAATTATAATTTTCATAATAAAATCATAAAACACTTCTAAAACTCTCATACACTAAGAAATAATACTAACAAAGACCTACAACAACTTCTCTTTTACATATTAGGTGAACAATCAAAGATAACATGCTAGAAAAGACCATCTTTTACTAGACAAGATCAAAAACATTTGAACCAAACTCAATTATGTAGCATGTAATTAGGAAAATTCACTTTTTTATTTATTAAATAGATATTCAAATAAAAACTTGACTAGGGTTTCACTATTAACCAATGGAGGTTGCTCAAAAGAGCTCAAAAAGTCACTACTTATAGCATTTAGGAGAGGGGAGAGATAAGGGAAGTCCAAAGGTAAATTGGAAACTTTTCAAGCTAATAAAAGAGGTTAAAGATGCATGAGAAGAATATTTTAAAAGTACCATGAAAATTTAGGAGGTACAAGTCTCCATACAAGGCATGAAATTCTTGGAAAGTGGCATGAAATTCCTTATGTTGGCTTAGAAAATTACCTTCATCATTCACACCTATTTAAACATAAAAAAAAAAATATTGGTAGATATAATGATTTTAATAATATTTAATGGTTATATACATGATTTACCATACATTGGTTACATTCATAATCATATTGAAACTTTTGAAAATGAGCCATCACCATCTACAGTCTAAGAAACTTCTCTTCCACACACCTTGCACACCTGGCTTCCAAACATGCATCTATTTTCCATGAAAATTATTAAAAGGGAGTTTATTAAAATTTTAAATAATATAATTTTTTTTATATGCATTAAGAACACCTTAAAATGACTTCCACTTGAAGTTTTCACCCTTTTCACTATCATGTTCACTATGCCAATGTTGATAGGTTGAGATGAGAGATTTATTAGGCAGACTTAAGAGTTTTTATGAAGTATTAAATGGACCTAGGTAGTTATCTTAAGTCTCTATATTCCTCCCAAATATTATTTAATCTCTTGAAACCTCCTATAATCTACACAATGCATAAAATAGTCAAGAAAAGTAGTTTTATATCTTATCTGTACAAATTAAGTTTAACTCATCCTAGTTTTAGGGAGCTTGACTGAGTCTTATACATACTCCAATCATCATTATAGGAAAAATATTCCATTTTTGTATCTTTACAACTTCATTTCCTTCATCGAGTCTTTACAAGGCTTTAACAAGGGGTTTAGGTCAATTTTATCCTTAATCTTTGTTCATAAATCCATAACAATTGCATTTCAAAAAAAATACAAAAACATAGTTTTAAGTAACCTTAATAACCTCCACAAAATCCTTTTTAAACCATGCAATCCTTAGAGAAGATATGAGCATTCAAAACTAGCCTATCGATCTTGTTTCTCCATTTCCTATAACCTTAATGTCTCTTAAAGTCTAAAATTTACTTTTCAATGGATTTCCATACATCATAATGGATAAAAAATGTATAAATTAATCCCATGAACATTTTACAATCATATATAAAACTCACCAAGATCTAGAAGTAAAGTTGGACCCTAATTGGCTCTAGGTCATGTTGACGCTGGAAAGTGCACCCAGCGGCAGGAACACGGATTCCTGCCCTCTCCCCGCAACATGGAAACCCCTCTCTCGCCTGTGGGACGACGAAGCAGGAGAGGAGAGTCTCTAGATATGGGCTAGTTCCCTCTGGTGTATCTTGTTTGTTTCAGGTAATGCAAAATGTAGATATATAGGTATACACTTGGGGGGGGGGTGAAAAGAGAAAGAGAAAAGCTTGAAAACAAACAGCCTACTCTAAAAGAGGTGATACACCAAAAACAGGTGACCTTCCCACATCCACTCTCAGGATCAGACAAAAACATACATACACTCAGATCTGGCAGAAAAGACCAGGTCTCTGGGATGACAGGGAGGTTCTTATGGAAAGCACAAGAAACAGGGACTCACCAAGGTGCTGAGAAACACACACTGTAAGTGACCTCACCTGTTCAATACCTCTGAAACAGAACTCTACTCCTGGCAGCAGCAGACAGTGGCGCTTCGTAGATCACAGGTTTGCTGGTGTTGAACCTGTGAGAGCATCAAGAGACAATGACTGGACACAGATTAACATTTAATGCATACACTGATAGATCCATCCAAATAGAGGTAAAAACTGTATTTTTATTGATTCAGGTGGGAAATTTGCAGAGCAGTGCTCTTTACAAAAGTCAGGAAGATCCCTAGAAAATGACTAAGTCCTTGTATTTATAGCAGAAGAGCCAAGAGAAGTCTCATTGAAAAGCATGAAAAACACTATTGATGACGTCACAAGTCTACCAAGACCATGCTGGTTGCCTCATTTTGCGTGCTGGTCTTCTCCTTTGGCGGCTGGGCGGGTTTTTTCTTGTGCACTGCAGGGGAATTTTGCCGCCCTTATAGTGGGCGGCGATTTTGCCGCCCTTTGCATGAACTTCATGTAGGAATACCTGCCGACATCGGCCGATAAGCTGCCGACGGCGGCAATCCTGCCGACGTCGATTAAAGTAAGCTGCCGACGTCGATATAGTTATACTCTGCGCGGCAATTTCCCTTTCCTCGCCATGGGGCGGGGTTTTCCATTTCACCGCCATGAGGTGGGGTTTTTCATTTTGCCGCCATGAGGCAGGGTTTTTCATTTTGCCGCCATGGGGTGGGTTTTTCTGGTTTTTGTGCCTGCCCTTGTGCTGTCGACGTCGGCGGTTTTGCCGACGTCGGTCTCTGTAAGGTGCTGACGACGGCAGTATTGCCGACGTCGGCCGATGTCTTTGCTTTTCTTTGTGTTGTGGGTGGCGAATTCGCCGCCCTCTGCATTTTCTTCGTAGACGGGCTCATTTTACCCGCCCTTGTAGTGGGCGGTGATTCTGCCGCCCTCTGCATTTTTTTTGCCTCTCTTTTTTGACTAAGTGTCAAAACTTTGTTTTTTTCCCCCTTTCTTCTCTTGCAGACGTCTGAAGACTCCGTCTTTCACTGCCTATTCTCTGCAATGGCACTGTCAAGACCTGAAAGTGGACCTTACAACCTGAAAGGACTGGGCCTGCGAAGCAGGTGTAGGAGGTGACCGAGATTTTGCCTGAGGGGCAAAATTGGGTCAACAGGTCACTTAAAGGCCTAATAGGCTTAGAATGCACCCTGCTAGTTTTGATTATTTAGACTGATAAAGCATGTTTGAGATGGTTTATCATGATTTTTAATACCTCATTAAATATTAAAAAAATTCATAAAAAAACTTCCCAAGCCCTCATTATCATTCCTTCTTATTCACCAACTAGGCCTAATTGTATCTTGTTTGGTTGAGTTGTGTGCAAGTGTTCTACCCATTTTGAGAGGTTTGAGCTTGATTTAGTGTTTAATATCACACATTAACCCCAAATAAACCTAAAAATATTTTAATTTAGGTTTAAAAAGTTTTATATCAAGTTTAATACCCTTTTTTGGCTTCATTTGCTTGTTTTACCAAAACCCTAATTTTCTTGACTTGTTGACCTCTGAGACAAAATAGTGAGATATAACCCTAATATTAAAGGGAAACTAAATATTTTATTAGTTTTATTAGGTAATTATTAATATTTTAACCAAATTTATAAGTATTAATCCCCCATTTAGGCACCTAACCAACTCACTTTACCCAAAAAAGTCCTCTAAAAAGGATTATTTTTTGCATTTTTCACTTCCACCTAAGAATGACCTCTCAAAGAATTAAAAAAATGTTATTAGGTTTATTAAACATTTTATACACATTAAATTATTATCAATAATATTTTAATTTACCCAAAACCAATCTTCTCCCTTAGATTCTTCATCCTTACCCATTGAGCAACATGAGTCCCTTAGTACAACTGTGCAGACTGTCATCCTTGGCCTAGTATGAAAATTAGATGTTCAACTTGAACGAATTATTAAATATTGTTTAAAAAATTTATTAATATATCATGAACCATTTTAATTTTTTTTTAAAACCTTATTTCTCTTCTTAAGCATATTCATCTCTTTATCTTCATCAAGACTAAACACTTGGTTGTAGGTGCATATAGGGCCTTAAGAGATCTATGTAAGATTTTTTCACATTAACAAGAACTTATGTACATAATAATGGTCCTAATTAATGTGATCATAGGTATATTTAATCATTTAAACTCTCACTTAACCTTTGCATGCACTTTAAGCTGACCAAACTGAGTTATCTCTCTTGATTGTGATACCCTACTTATTTGATTGTTTTAGGTGCACATTTACCTAATTAGATGTTGGTCATGATGTTTTAACACCCTCATTAGATAATTAAAGTCACATATAATATACTCATACTTTTATTCACCTTGGATGGGATAAAAAATAACCAAGACACCATGTTTAGGTCAAAGTCTACCTACCCAACTGTGGAACATTTTCCTATGATGGGACACTTGTAGGTGTCCAAGAAACTTGAAGCACTATACATCAAAATCATACTAATTTTATTCATGATAATTTTTACATCATTACATCAATGGAACCATGCTAACCATGAGAGTATGTTTTTTTTTCAACCTTGGGTGTCAATGACTAATCAAAACTCAAATCATATAGATGTGAATGCAGGGTTTTAGTGCTTTAAAAGGAATCTTTGAGGCTCCAAACAATCAATATCCATAAATCCTATTAGATTAATATTTGTAATTATAGGGGCTCTAAGATATTTCCATTATTATACCTCAAAACTCTTGTTGACCTTATTACAAGATTTGTATAAAAGTTCTTGGATCTCTATTTTCACTTTTTAAGGAAAAGATCCTTGAATCTATTCCTTGTTTCTTCCACTATGATTTACAACTTATTTTTACCTTTTGACACTTAAATTTTTTTTTCATGATCAACCAACATGTTATGATTTAATATGAGGCATTAACATATTCTAACTTTCCATACAAGTGTCTTCATGGCTCTATGGTACCACCTATAGGTGGGCATTTGCACATACATAGATAGTTGATAAAAATTTGTATAGTGAGAAAGAGATACATATTAGTGATCAATATTAAGCCCTTACCAATATTTCCAATGTACTCTTAGAAATATATGATATTGAAACATCTATCAAACTTTCTATCTCAGCATGACATCATCAAGGAGGCTCCTATAGGTGTGAATGAGTTGTATACATGTAGTGAGCATGGAATGGAGCAAAATATGGGGATGGATGTCCTAATGAACAACTCCAAATAATTTTAAATCCATCTAATGTATGTTTTTCATTAATGATATATTAATACAATCTCAAAAACATCTATTCCAATGTGAAAACCTCTTGCAAACATCTAGAATAGAGTAGGTAGGGGTATCTAATGACTAATTTATGTGGTGTATGAGCTAGAAACTATCCTTGAATCTCATTAAAAAATTAAAATTAACTATATAATTCTCCTAATGACTTTAATAAACTAATATACCCTAATTAAAACTCCATGAAAAATCTACACAAGTCTCATACATGTAACTACAAGTGGGATTGAGTGAAGAGTTAACTGTGAGGAATGGTAAGACTAAAAGTTGTTCAAAGCATGATGTGATGAAACCAAACATTTAAATAGGTGATCATATGGAATTGAGACTTGTGGGAAACCATATTTCATCTACATGAGACATCTACAAGGAACCAACATTCTAAAAACAAGGAGAAGTTTGACTGAGACTTCACATGTGACGCCTTCCTACAACATGAGATGACTTACTCATAAAAACACCATGAAACATGAAAAAAATAATTAATCGCATTTGAGAAGGTATAAAAAATAATCTAGAGTCAACATCACTAATTAGATTATATGGACCTATCTAAAATATATTAAAACCTAAAGGGTTTAATAAATAGTGAGCAGAAAAATAGAGTCAACTTGTTAGAGATGGTTCATAAAGCATTGTTTACCAATATTTGAAATATTGTTATGTAAATGAATATATTTGAATTTAATACCATATCTAAAAGGTATTTGACTTGCAACCTCTCCAACTAACCATACTAAGCACAAACCTATTGACCATTTTTATGTGTCTAAAATGGTAAAAAAGGAGTAGAATAGTTTTATCCCAAAAATTGAACTTATAGATCATGTAAATAATGGAAATTAACTTGAGGAAGATAAAGAGACATTTCATGACCTTCTCCCCTGTGTCACCCTCCCTCATGGGCCATACAAGTTCTAAACTCCTCTTTTTCAGTTGATTACTTGATCTTCAATTAGATAACCTACAAGTTTCAGATGAGACTAACATTATCAACAAGGAATTTGACTTCTTGGATGTTTTAAAGTAAATAATGACACTTGGGAACCTTTAAAACCATTCCACTTGCATTTATGACCCCTAAAAGCCTCCTAAATGACTCAAAGTGATATATAGATTAATTAAACCATGATCAAGGATAATATAGTATTAAATGACATAAAAATACCTATAATACACCATATGACATAATAATAGACCCCTAAAACATAAAAAAATCAAGTTTTTACATATAGGGGTCTCAATTTGACCTGTAGGTTCAAATTTATTCAATAAATTGGTGAATCATAGTGGTAGTGTGCCTACTATACTAACTATTAGTAGCCTTATCCTATCATGGGTTAATGGATTCAATTAATTATTTAAGACAATTATAAAGGAATTACCTAGAAAACACACAAAACAACCAAAACACACCAATAAAACACAAAACAAAGGAAGACACTAACAAAACTCAGACATGTCCATAGGCACTTATGAAAAAATAAGGAAAATAATAGTTATGTAAAAGGAGAGAGGATAACCTTAGTAGAAATGTTTAAGATATATCCCATTTACTAGGATATGAAGCTCCTCTCCATTCAACTTTGAGAGTTGGAAAGCATTGTGTTACTTGCATTTAGTGATGACTTAAGGGCCACTCCTCAAAGTATCAAAATTTGTGTGTTTTCTAGGCTTAGCCCTATGTTCATCCCACTTTAGAACAATGTCCCCCTCTTTAAATCTTCTTGGCATGGATTTATTTTCAAATTATATCTTTGTTTGATCTTGGTGAGCTCTCATAGTTTACATAGCTTGATCCCCTATTTCTTCAAGCTCCATCAACTCACATAACATAACCTCCATGCTTTCATTTTCCATCAACTCCAATTGGTAAGTGAGATCTAAGGTTGGTAACTCAAGTGAAATAGATATTCTAGCTTTTCTCCCATAAACAAGTGTATATGGAGAGTTTATAATGGCTCTTTTGGGGGTGATATCTATTAGCCTAAAGAGCTATCTTCAACTTGGAACACCAAGTTCTTTGGTTTTCCTCCATTTTCCTCTTGATAATCTTGATTATATTATTATTAGTGGACTCAACTATTCCATTCCATTTTAGATAATGGTTTGAGAAAGTACTATGATAAATACCATGTTTTAAAGCCCTCTGACTTGTCTTCATTCCAAGGAAAGCCAATGCATTGTCTAAAATTATTATTGAAGGGGCCCCAAATCTTATCATTATGCCTTCATAGAATTCTAACACTAAAATTTCATTTTATTATTTAATATATATAGCCTCCACCCATATTGTAATGTAATTTATGGTAGTTAAATCCCACTTGTGACTAGTAGTAGAAGGTGGGTTGATTAAGCCTATGAAATCTAGACCCCATTACATAAAGGGTTGATCTACTTGTATTGGATGCAGAGGCAGGGATGCAATATTTTTTTCCCATCAAAGAGGGCATATTTATGACATTTACTTACCCAAGCATGAGTATCTTTTAAAAAACTAGGCCAAAAATATACATCTCTCATAATCTCAATAGCTGTGGTAGATGGAGCAAAGCGAACACCTACTGGTCCATCATGAAACTCAAATAATATTTTCTCAACCTAATATAGTTAAACACATCTCAATAATACACATTATAATTCCTTACTAAATAATACTCCATAAATAAGTACATAAGGAATAGATTTTAATCTGAAGTACCTTATTTTGGCTCTATATAAACCTTGTGGACACTCACTAGTTTAAAGAAAATGGATCATCTCTTATGTTCAAATCCTTATTCATGAATATGAAGCTGTCATAATATAATCATGAAGGGATAAAACAAATTATTTTTATTCTTTAAAATTTAAATCAAGGTGCTCACATAGCCCCTTCCCTTTCACTAGCTTGGTTGTCTTGATTTCTACATCATACTCCATTATTTTTGTAATCCAACCAACCATTTTTTCATTCCAATCTATACTAAAAATTATGTATTTGACATTAATATGAGGTAACAATATATGAATATTTTTTTTAGATAAAATATTCCTAAACTTTTTTAGAAATGTAACAATTAATAGTATTTGCTTCTCTACATAAGTGTATCTTACCTCATAGACTACCAATCCTTGAATAAATAATGCAATAGGCTACTCCAAGTTTTCTTAATTTTTTTGAGTGATCATGGCACAAAGTACTTCTTCATTTCCAAATGTATACAAGTTTAATTCTTTTGAGAAATTAGGACTTACAAGAGTTGGATCATGAGTAATAGCTTACTTAATCTCTTCAAAAATCTCCTTCCTTCTTATTATCCAAGTAAACACTTTATAATTTCTTATCATGAGGTTAGAGGATTGAATAAGTTATCAAAATTAGGAATAAACCTCCTTATGAAATTTATTTTTCCGAGGAAACTTTGCAAACCCTTATTGTGTTTGGGCAATGTCAATGCCAACATTGCACTCACCCTTTATGATCTATGTATAGACCTTTCTTTGAGGTAATGTGTCCCAAGAGTTTGACTTCATGGATATAAAACACACACTTGTTTGTATTGAGAGAGATTCCAAAATATTTACATCTCTCAAAAATATTCCTAAGATGATTCAAATTATCCTTTGGATCCTTAGAGAAAACTATGATATCATCAAGATACACCAAAACTATATCATTCATTAGACCTTAAAAATCCATATCCATTTCACATTGAAATGTTGCATCAGAATTAGATAAACCAAAATGAATTTTATTATAATCATATATGACCTATTTTTTAGTATAGTTTGTCTTGTATTGATCTCCTTCTTTTACCAAAATTTGATTATACCTTGAATGTCCATCAAGGAGAGAGAACCTTTCACTACTTGCAACAACTTGTAAAATTTTCTACATGGAAAGAAGAGGATAATTGTCCTTCAAGGAAACTCTAATCAAATATCTAAATTCAACACATAACCTGATTTCCCCATTCTTCTTCCTTGTTAGGACTATGTTTGCCAACCAAGATGAATACTTAATAGGAAAAAGGATCTCAGACTCAATCAACTTTTTAATCTCCTTTCTCATGATAGGCTTAATATTAGGATTAATTGGCCTTTTCCTTTACTTGATAGGCTTATCATTCTCATATATATATATATGGTATGTTGAGATATGTTTGGATAAAAGCATTTTAAATCACTATATTCCCATGCAAAGACAACAAAAAATTCCTTACATAATTTAATGAAAGCATATATTTGTTCTCTAGTACATACCTTTCGAAGAGCAACCAACTTATTTTTGAAGATTTTATCTCTAATAGTTTTATTGATTAGTATACATTCTTACCTTTTCTTTCTTAAATTGATCATCATCATTGAATATACTCTCAAGTGTGATTAAGCCCTTAGGGAACTTGTTTGTCTTCAAATATACAATCTACCCTCCATATTATTGTTATAGTTTGGACTGATTCTTTTAGGAAAACTAAGCCTCCTATTGTAGAAAAATAGATTTTTATTTTCACTATCAAACACTTAAATATTAGTGACATTATTAGGTATAGAGGGTCTTACAATAAATTTAAGATGAGGATGGTTCTATCTCCTTTATAACATCAAATTGAGCTCCAATTTTTAATAACCTATTATAATGTTTTTTAATCCTCTCTTGTTATAGATTGAATTTTTAAATCTTGGAAATCCTCCACAATATCCCAAACTCTATGCTTGTATAACTTAATTAAAGAGTTCTTAGTCATATTTTGACATCTGACTTGATTCATAACCAACTCACTATCACCATAAACTTGTAACTCCTTCACACCTCTCTTTCTATCCCATTCAAGTCCATGAATTAAGGCCTCATATTATACCACATTATAAGTATGATTGAAGTGAAATCTAAAAGTAGAGTAATACCTTTCCTTAGATGGAGAAACTAACATTGCCCCACCACCAGATCTAACCTTACTTCTAGATCCATAAAATAATAGCTACCATAAACCATCCATAGTTTCATTTGGCTTCACCAAATTTGGCATGAAATAACCTTATTAATGAAGGCAATACACTCCAATGCCAACTTCCTCTATGAATTTTTAAGGATCATTCTCATAGTGTTTAGCTCCCCATTCATCTAGATATAAATCAAAATCTTCTTCAAGAGAAGGATTTGGGGATTAATCCATGTGAAGTCACTCCTCATCAAGAATAACATATTTAATATTTAAAACTTTAGTCATGTAGGGATCTAAATTATTTTGATGACTAGGCTCTGATTCAATCTTTACCTTGGTACCAAAATTAGTCCTAAGAACCATGTATGACCAATTTGTTGCCAAGGATACCTATCTTTGTTGTAAACTCTTTTGACAAACAAAGAGTGAAATATGGGGGTAAATATATAGCAAAAAAATAATGAGGTATGGAAAAATTATAACAATCATGTAAAATCAAATTCAAATCCTTGACTACTCCTAAGGCCTTTGTTGGTGATCCATCCAATTTTAGAACTCCTTTAGCCGTTGGTTCATACTTAACGCTTAGTTTATCCATTATTGACTTGGGAATAACTAAAGTATTATCCTAGATATATATGATACAATTGTGAAATAAAATATCACCAATGATCAAGGATAGATAAAATTGAGGAGTCTTATCATTTTTCTTCACTTATCTATTGAGTTCCATTCGCCAAAACAACATTTTTAGTCCTAGTTGATCCAACTTGTTTACCTAAATCAAACAATTATTTTTTGAAGGATATTTTTTTGTATTGGTATTTCCAATGAGTCCAAAAATTAAATATTCATGTGTAATTTCTTCATTTTATCCAAAACATTTATATAAGGATTGTTCATCTTGAATTTTCCTTTAGAATCACTAGTACCTTATGGTGTAACATGTGAAGATGGATGTGTAGGAGCTAGCCTTTTATTTTGAAACTTATATTTTTATTTCACCTTAGGAGATTAATTATACCCACATACTATTGGAGGAAATGTAGGAGTCAAAATAGGTCATTTATTTATCCCTTGTGTCTCTTCAACATCACTCTTCTTAGATCTAGTGTTAAAGGACACACTATCATTCACATTATTTGAACTTCCCAAATGATTCATGGAAAAAAATTCCCCCTCTAAATGATTCACAAGATTAGAATCAGATTTTTCTTATCCATTTTCAATTCCATTTTTCATTGGCACTTCAAAAGTGGGAACTTGAGGTACTTGACTACTTTGCTTTGTCATGGCTTGACTAGGCATTTCATTGGCATATGCAACTTGGCTTTGATTTTCATAATAGGAAGGATAGCATGGTTTTTATTGAAAAAAGTTGTTTTGAGAGGGAATAATAGATTTATAATATGATGAGTCATTGGGATTGAACTTTGGCAAGGTCTAGCTTGAGCTATTTGACCTTGTCCTTAAACATTACCTTGAAAATGAGGCCTGCTTAATTGTCCAAACTAGTTGTAGGATTGATAAGGCCTATAATTTTGATCTTGTTGCCTTTGGAGAGAGACTGATTAATTATTAACACTTTGAATAAAAATATTGACTTCATGAATCTCATTGGTAGGAGCAAGGGAAAACTTATCTTGACTATTAGGAAATGGAGCCAATGTAGGTAATACAATTTGACTAGGAGGTTTGCAAATTAGGGGAAAATGGCATTGGTAGTCTAGGAGGAATATTCCCCTCTTGAATAACATAATTATTATCATTAATAACTATCTCATAGGTAGCAAGTAGTGTATTCCCACTCATAGATTGGATCATCATGGCTATATCACTATTCAATACTTATAGGTAATACAAGAATGCATAATTTGGAGTAGGTCTCACAAGGGCTAGGATCCTATACCATGTCTTTTGAAATATAGAGTTAAAATCTTGCATGAACTCTTGAGTATCCCTATTGAGAGTATTTAATTGCTTAGCTAGTGATAAATATTCATTATCTCTTCAAACCTCTTAAATAATAGTTTTCCTCATTCATCTCATGAAGCAATGGAAGCATGAGGTAGTGTTCCATACCAATCTAATACTATCCCTTTGAAAGATAATGCCAATAACCAGATGGATACATTTTATTGAGTGATATTATGGATGTTGCAAAAAAAATTCCATGTTCCTTATATGTTCATTTGGAGTGATAGGACCTTCATAACTAAAATATGGAACACTTTTAAGGACTACTTGGCCAAAATTAAAAGGAGATGATCTAGTGAAGGATACAAAAGTAAGGTTTTTATCCATATTGGAATGTAGACTATGTGTATGAGGGGTTGAAATAAGCAAAAACTTGGAATTTTTAAACACCAACTCCCTTGAATAAGGATGAGTATTCACAAATCTAAATCTTTTGATATAATTAACAAGGCTCAAAAGGTATACCTTTATAAATAGACCTATTGGTCACCTTTAGCATGGAAATTAAGGATTGATAAGCAAGAAAATAGTTTAAAACTTAGTAGGGTCTCTAGGTACTAAATGTAGATATTTTTATAACTTCAAATATGCCAACACCAACACTAATCTTGGAAAATATTCTAGGACTTAAAGTCTCACCAAGCATGGAAAAAATTATTGTTACTTATATTTTCACCCCTTGAGGAGATGTCTCAAATATCCTCATAAAAGTGCCATAATGGAAGCATCTCATTTAATATGGGTGATCAATTTGGTGGTATGAATCTCTAGAAGGGCTAGTTCCCTTGATGCACTCTTTGAAATAATTTCTCACTCATAAAATTTTCATGAAAAGGTTTAAGAATAAAAAATATAAAATATAAAATGTGATGAACCAATAATAATTTTCCTCCTATTTAATGAACTTATACTACTTATAACAAATCAAAACTTATTTCACACATAACTCACAACTCAAAATAGATTGTTACATCAATGTTTCATATGCTAGGTTCAAGAGATATATATATATATGTTTAGGAGGTATAATGAATGATAAATTTGAGAATAAAATCATAAAAAACTTATAAAACTCTCATATAGTAATAAAGAACACCAACAAAGACCTACAACAACTACTCTTCTGCATACATAGTAAACAATCAAAGACAACATGCTAGAAAAGACCGTCTTTTACTAGACAAGATTAACAAGATTTGAACCAAACTCAATTATGCAGCATTTAATTAGGAATATTTACTTTTTTATTTCTTCAATATATATATTAAAATACAAAATTGGCTAGGGTTTCACCATTAGCCAATGGAGGCTACACAAAAGAGCCTAAACACTCACTACTTATATATTTGGGGGAGGGGTGAGATAATGAAAGTATAAAGGTCCATTAGACACTTGTAAATATAATAAAATAGGTTAAATATGCATGATAATAATATTTTAAATGTAAAATTCAAGGTCAAGATGTACAGGTGTCTATACAAGGCATAAAATCACTAGAAAGTGACATGAAATTCTATGTAGCCTCAGAGAATTGTCTTCATCATTCACACATATTTTAGCATCCAAAAATTGACTAGGGGAAGATATAAATATTTTAATAATATGAAAGGGTTTCAGAAATTATTCTCCATGTATTAGATGCACTCCTAGTAATTTAGAAACTTCTAGAAATGAGCCATCACCAGCTATAGTCTAAAAAACTTCTCTTCCACACACCTTACACACTTGGCTTCCAAAAAGGCATTAGTTTTACATTAAAATACATAAAATGGATTTTATTAATCTTTTTAAAACTCTCCATGTCCTTAGAGGCATTAGTCATACCTTAAAAAGACTTTTACTTGAAGTTTTCACCCTTCTCACTTCATGTTCGCTATGCTAGTTTTGATTAGATGAGATGAGATATATAGTAGGCATAATTAGGAGTTTTAATGAAGTATTAAATGGACATAAGTATTTATATTAATTATTTATCTTCCTCCCAAATTTTATTTCATCTCTTAAAATATCCTATAACCTAGATAATGCACAAAATATTCAATAAAAGTAGTTTTATACCTTATCCATATAGATTATGTACATTTCATCATAAAGGTATGGAAATTTAATGAGTATTATACATCCTGAAATAATAATTATAAGAAAACTATGAAATTTGATCATCTTCCCAACTTCATTTCCTCCATCGGGTCCTTACAAGGGTTTAACAAGGGTTTTAGGTCCATTTTATCCTTAAGATTTGTTCAAAAATCCCTAACATTGGAATTTCCAAAAAATTCCACAAACATGATTTTAATGACCCATAATAACCTCTATAAACTCCTTTGGTCTCCATTTACATCCTCAGAGAAGATATGAGCGTTCAAAACTAGCTTATCAAGCTTATTTCTCCATTTCCTATAGGCTTAATGTGTCTTAAAATCCAAAATTGATTTTTCATTTGATTTAAATACATATTAATGGATCATAAATTTATAAATTCATCCCATGAACATGTTACAATTATTTATAAAAATCATCAAGATCTAGAAGTGAAGTTGGACCCCCAATTGGCTCTAGGTCACTTCAAGGCCTGATAGGCTTACCATGTACCTTGCTAGTTTTGACTATTTATAGTGATATATCACATATAGGCTGGTGTTTAATTATTTTTCATACATAATTAAATCTCAAAAATTCAACACACAATTTCCCAATCCCTCCTCATTATTTCTTCTCATTCACTAACTAGGCCTAATTGTAGCTTGCTTGGTTGAGCTGTGTGCAAGAGTGTTTTATTCCATTTTGAGAGGTTTGATATTGATTAATTGTTTAATATAAAACATTAACCCTCAATACACATTAAAATATTTTATTTTATGTTCATATAGTTTTATATCATGTTTCTTACACTTTTTGGCTTCATTTGCTTGTTTTACCAAAACCTTGATTTTCCTAACTAGCTAACCTTTGAGACAAAACATTGAGATATAACCCTCATACTAAAGTAAAATTGAATGTTTTTTTTTGTTGGGAAATAAACCAGAAGCACACAATTGATTACCAAACCAAGCAACTTAATATGCAAAAATAAACCAGATTCACCAAGTAACTAGAATTTATAATAACACATGATATGAGAGACAATACACAAATTGTATTAACACTTTATACAGAAAAGAATACAATAAAGAAGAAGCCACTTCTTCTCCACCACCTTACAGAGGTTTCCCACACCTCAAGTGAACATTAATTCTTCTCCCCAAAGCTCTCCCTCTCAGGTCCCAACACCCAACTCAAATACAGAGTTGGTGTTCACCTCCTGTGCTCCACGCACACCACAAGTGCTCCACGCACTCCACAAGTACTCCACATACTCCACAAGTACTCCACATACTCCACAAGTACTCAAAATACTTCAAGTAGATCTCCCATGAACCTGCAACAACCTGCACTTCAACAGACCATACTTATGGAAGGAACTCCCTTGCCTTCCTCTCTTGCTCTATCCGAGTACACACATGTACTCCAAGTAGATCTTGCCTGATACTGCTCCCTGTTGTGTTGCTGTCTATATGATCCTGCACACCTACAAATCAAACATGGTTCTACTCCCCTGTGAACCTTGACCTTGCACACACATACACCTGCAGATCGAAGATCTTACTTACCATGTAGATCTCCTATATAGGCCATGCAACTGTGACCAAGATCCTACATACATGAAGAACCCTGTTGATTCTCCAATCCAGCACCTACCCCTGGTACTGTGGAACTAGGAGGAACACCCTTGCTCACCTCACACACAGAAGGATCAAAATTTGCTTAACTCAAACTAGAACAAATTTTCCAATACAACCATGAGTCTATTATATAGATCTCATCCAAACAATGATTAGACATCTAATTACAATAATTAGATCCGCAGCTCTCAGTCTAAAAATAGCTCTCTTCATGCAAACACTTGGTTCGTTAGCTAACTGCCCATAATAAGTGTAGTCTGAACCACACAGGCGACTGACATCGGTCCCTGTCTGCCTGGGGGTCGCCGACGCCGGCCGATCCATGACCGACGTCGGTTGCATCCTGTCTCCTACCTGCTAACGTCAGTTGGCCAGACCAACACCAAAGACTTTTGACACTCAACAACTCAACCTGCAACCTCCTCCATGTCTACATCAGTGAAGATTTTAGCTCCACAACCTAACAATCTCCCACTTGGAGATAAACAACTGCACTATACCTGTACCTATACTCCGTCTAATCTGTTTCCTGGTTTGTATCCCTCTTCAAGCTCAACCCTAAAGACAACCCACCACACAACCTGTGATGCACCTCCTGTCATCTGAGTACCCTACCACATCCAAACCTACAAATACATGTAGTGAAGTCCTGACCCTGCATAGCATGAATCCCTACTGTTGGTCCCTCTCAAGTACCTGAGAACCCACTTCCCCGAATTGGCTCTTAACTCTCTGACAGCTCCCACTGCATGGGAATACTCAGGTTTATACCAGACCTCATGTGATTTCGAACACTGTACCTATCCAGCCCTTAGTGTGCTCCAGCTCTGCATCCTAAACCTCACCAACACTTGATTCACATCAGCTCCCACTCGAGACAAAATCAACCTGTGATCTCCATGTCTCCCATGTCAAAGAATTTCGCTGCTCCAAACTCCTCATGACATGCCACTGAACTAATCTTACCCTTAGCTCAGCAAAACCCTGTATGTACAATCCTGCTAGCAAAACATACCATCCACATACAGCAATAGAATGACATCATGACTCATCATCCCCCTGGTAAGGCAAACCACAGTAGTTACCCTGACATTGACTGAAGCCATGCTTCATCCTCCACCTGTCAAACCCTGTACCACTGTCCTGCAGCTCCTCAAGACCATATACCTGGTCTTTCATCTCATGTATCCATTCTCTCTACTCTTCTACTAAGGAATCCATTCATCTCTGTGCTTTCATACCTGCTGGCAACCCTACCAAAACACACCTGTTTGGTTCTCCTCCAAGGAATCACATCCTCATCCATGCCAAGCTCACACCTGTTTCCTGGATCTTTCCTGCTCTACAATCAGCAACATGTATAAAGAAGAGGAACAACGAATTTGAGGGCCTACTTACGTCTTCAGTCCTTTGTATGGGTGTTTGAGACTCCTTGACAGCGTGCTGTCCACCCAAAATCTGTTACAGTGATCGACCTCAGTCACTCCATAGTCTGCATTCGACCGACGTCGGTTCCCATGCGTCTGTCCCTGACTACTGACCCTGCGGTGTCCCTACTACCGACGTCGGTCCTCTGACCGACATCGGTCTTACCTACTGCCAACATCGGTCCCATGACCAATGTCAGTCTTACTCTGCCTGACATTGCCAGCTTCGGTCTGCACATGACCGACATTGGCACCTGTCTGTTCGACGCCGGTTCCTCCTGACCGACATCGGTATCTGTGTTCGCCTGTGAGTGATGACTTTTTACCCATGAGCTCCTTTGAATCAATACCCATGTCCAAACTGCCCTGCTCAGAAGTATCCAGCCACATCCACTGGGTTCTATCCGCCATCTCCTCCAAGAACACCAAGGCTTTCCAGTTCTTAAGCCTGTCAAATATATCTGTCTTCTGCTTAAGAACATGCATCTCCTTCTTGCTCATGTGACCAAGCCTACGAAGCCACGTCTCCGCAACAGAAGAAGAATCAGTAATATAAACAAGTAGATAAAGGGTACCTATTTTCTTACCACCAGCTAATTCAAGTGCATCTGCTGTGAGAGTTCTTGTGCATCTCTCATCACCCAATCTTTCTAAAGAAATTAGCCATATCTCCAAACCTGGGACCTGCATGACCTTCATCAACCCCTGTGTGTTGGCCGCCTACAATTTTAGCTTCACTTCCCCTTTGCCAATTCTTTGGCAAGGCTCACCAGCTCCTCTACCTGGAACTGCATGGAATGAGGCAACCGAATCTTTTATCCAAGATTCAACTTTATCCAAGAACATCCTGTGCAATAACCCCTGCAACATCTGCTTCTTTAGTTTCTTCATGCTGATCTGCTACCAAACAACAATAATCTTTTACCTGCTCTTTCTTTCTATAGGACCATGAGTGACCATCTGTGCTTTTCAACTCCTCCATTCTTAGCTTACTTTGATCTGCCGTTGCTTTACTCCCACTCAATCAGAAACCCCTGAGAGTGCCCTGTAACCAAACACTAAACCTGCTTCCTGCAACCTTAGCTCTGATACCACATGTTGGGAAATAAATCAGAAGCACACAATTGATTACTAAAACAAGCAACTTAATATGTGGAAATAAACCAGATTCACCAAGTAACTAGAATTCAGAATAACACATGATATGAGAGATAATACACAAATTGTATTAACACTTTATACAGAAAAGAATACAATAAAGAAGATGCCACTTCTTCTCCACCACCTTACAGAGGTTTCCCACACCTCAAGTGAACAGTAATTCTTCTCCCCAAAGGTCTCCCTCTCAGGTCCCAACACCCAACTCAAATACAGAGTTGGTGTTCACCTCATGTGCTCCACGCACACCACAAGTGCTCCACGCACTCCACAAGTACTCCACATACTCCATAAGTACTCAACGTACTTCAAGTAGATCTCCCATGAACCTGCAACAACCTGCACTTCAACAGACCATACTTATGGAAGGAACTCCCTTGCCTTCCTCTCTTGCTCTATCTGAGTACACACATGTACTCCAAGTAGATCCTGCCTGATACTGCTCCCTGTTGTGTTGCTGTCTATATGATCCTGCACACCTGCAAATCAAACACGGTTCTGTTCCCCTGTGAACCTTGACCTTGCACACACATACACCTGTAGATCAATGATCTTACTTACCATGTAGATCTCCTATATAGGCCATGCAATTGTGACCAAGATCCTACATACATGAAGAACCCTGCTGATTCTCCAATCCAGCACCTACCCATGGTACTGTGGAACTAGGAGGAACACCCTTGGTCACCTCACACACAGAAGGAGCAAACTTTGCTCAACTCAAACTAGAACAAATTTTCCAATACAACCATGAGTCTATTATATATATCTCATCCAAACAATGATTAGATATCTAATTACAATAATTAGATCCGCAGCTCTCAGTCTAAAAATAGCTCTCTTCATGCAAACACTTGGTTCATTAGCTAACTGCCCGTAATAAGCGCAGTCTGAACCACACAGGTGACCGACGTCAGTCCCTGTCTGCCTGGGGGTCACTGACGCCGGCCGATCCATGACCGATGTCGGTTGCATCCTGTCTCCTACTTGCCGATGTCGGTTGGCTAGACCAACACCAAAGACTTCTGACACTCAGCAACTCAACCTGCAACCTCCTCCATGTCTGCATCAGTGAAGCTTTTAGCTCCACAACCTAACATTTTTATTATTATTTAATAATTAATATTTTTACCAAATTTATAATTCATAATCCCCCATTTAGGCACGTAACCAACTCACATTGCATAAAAAATCCCTTGAAAAGGACTATTTTTTGCATTTTTCACTTCCACCTAAGAATGACCTCTCAAGGCATAAAACTAATGTGATTAAATTTTTAAAAAAAATTATACACCTTAAATTAATTTTAAATAATATTTTAATTCACCCAAAACCACTCTTCTCCCTTATATTCTCCATCCTTACCCATTGAGCAACATGAGTCCCTTAATGCAATTATACAGATTGCCATCCTTGGGCTAATATGAAAAGTTGATGGTCAAATTGAAAGGAGTCTTGGAGATTTTTAAAACACTTTATTATTATATCATTAAACATTTCAAAAAAATTTCAAACCTTATTTCTCTTTCTAAGCATATTCATCTCTTTATCTTCATTAAGATTGAGCACTTAACTGTAGGTGCATATAGGGCGTTAAGAGGTCTATGTAGGTTTGTTTCACATTTACAAGAGATTATGGAGATCATAATGATAATAATTAAGATTTTAATAGGTATATTTAATCATTTAAACTATCCTTTAACCTTTACATGAACTTTGATCTCACAAAATTGAGTTCTCTCTCTTGACTGTGATACCCTACTTATTTGATTCTTATAGGTGCACATTTACCTAATTAGACCTTTGTCATGATGTGTTAAGAACCTCATTAAATATTTAAAGTCACATAAAATCTAATCATACCTGTATTCAAATTGGATGGGCTAAAACATAACTAAGACACCATGTTTAGGTCAAAGTCTACCTACCCAACTGTAGGTGAACATTTTCCTATGAAGGGACACTTGTAGGTATCAATGAATCTTGAAAAATTATACATAAACATCATAATAATTATATTTATGATAATTTTTACATAATTCCATAAATATTACCATGCAAACCATAAGAGTACTTTTTTTTCAACCTTGGGTCTCAATGGCAAAACTTAAATGCTATAAATGTGAATGCATGGTTTTAGTGCTTTAAAAGGCATCTTTCAGGCTCCAAAAAATCAGGTTACATCAATATTATTAGCTTAATATTTGGCATATATATTATCCATTATATAGGATAAAATATATTTCCATTCTTATTCCTTAAAACTCTTTTTGACCTTGTTACACAAGATATGCACAAAAGGACTTAGATCTCTATTTTCACTTGTTGGGGAAAAAGATCCCTGAATCCAACCTTGTTTCTTCCAAAATAATTTATGCCTTATTTTTCCATTTTGACACCTCAAATATTTTCTTCATGATCAAAAAACATGTTAGTATTTAATATGAGGCCTTAACATATTCCAAACTTCCATACAAGTGCCTTCATGGCTCTGTGGTACCACATGTAGGTGGGCATTTGCACATACATAAACAATAGATAAAAATTTGGATATTGAGAAAGAGATACATATTAGTGATAAATACTATATCCTTACCAAGATTTAAAATTTAATATTATAAATATATGGGATTGAAACATCTAGTAGACTTTCCATCGTAGCATGATGTCATCCAGGAGGCTCTTATAGCTGTGAATGAGTTTTATGTAGGAAATGAGCATGGAATGGAGCAAAACATATGGATGGATGGCCACATGAACAACTCAAAATAATTATAAATTAATATATTGTATTATTTTAATTAATTATATCTTAATACAAGCTCCAAAACATCTATTCCAATGTGAAAACTTCTTGCAAACATCTGGAATATAGCAACAGGGGTATCTAATGACTAGTTTATGTGGTGCATGATCTAGTAACCAACCTTTCATCTCCTCAAGACATTAAAATAAATTCTATATATATCCTAATGACTTTAAAAAATTTATACACCATAATTACAACTCATTTAACAAGCTAGATAATTCTCATACATGTAACTGCAAGTGGGATTGAGTGAAGAGTTAACTATGAGGAATGGTAAGACTTAAAGTTGATAAAATCATGGTGTGATGAAACTAAAGATGAAAATATGTGATTATATTGAATTTATACCTATGTCAAATCATATTCCATCTACATGAGACCTCTACAAGGAACCAACATTCTGCAAACAAGGAGAATTTTGACTGAGACCTCACATGGTGACACCTTCCTATAACATGAGATGACTTGCTCATAAAAACACCATGAAACATGAAACCAAGAATTAAAATATTTTTTTAAGAGAGAAAAAATCCTTTGGAGTCAACATCACCAACTTTATTGTATGGAGCTATCCAAAATAGACCAAAATCTATAGGGTACAACAATTAGTAAGCAGAAAGACATAGTAAACTTGTTAGAGATGGTTCATAAAGCATGGTTGACCAATCCTTTCACTCTTATTATGGAAATTAATATCTCTAAATTTACTAAAAACTTCTAAATTTTTTTGACCTATAACATCTCCAACTAGTTTTATTAAGCACAAACCTACTAACCACTTTTATGTGTTTAAAAGGGAGAATAAGGATTAGAATTATTTAATGTCAAAAATAGAATTTACATAGAATGTAAATCATGTAAATTAACTTGAGGAAGATGAAGAGACATTTCATGACCTTCTCCTATGTGTCACCCTCCCTCAGGGGTTGTACAAGTCCAAATTCTTCTTGTTTAGTTGATTACTTGATCTTCAGTTAGATAACCTACAAGTTTCAGATGAGATTAACATTCTTGATAGGGTATATGACTTATTGGATGTTTTAAAGGAAATAAGGACACTTGGGCACCTTGAAAACCATGCCACTTATATTTATGACCCCTAAAAGCTTTCTAAATGACTTAAAGTAACATATAGATTAACTAGACCATGATCAAGGATAATATAGAATTAAATGACATGAAAAGACCTATAATAACCCTATGACATAATACTAGACCCATAAAAAATCTAAAAATCAAGGTTTTACCTATAAAGGTCCCAATTTGACCTGTAGTGTAAAATTTTGTCAATAATGAATATAATTACATAAAGATAACCATGGAGATTGTGAAGTGACTCAAAGGTCATTTTCATGGATATAATACTACTTAAATGGATCAGAAAGATGATTAACTACATATGTCTTCCATAAGCATGAAAAAAAATGTGAAAGATGATCCCATCCATTTGGTGGTATTCCTACTTAACCCAAACATATGTTTAGGGTTGGAAGAGGTTACCAAAAATACCTAGGTTAATAAAATTGAATGAACATAAGGATTCATTAAGATATCAATTACACCATAATAATGGTTTCCACACAACATCCATAACACATAACATATACTAGAAATAGACATTCAAAAGACAAGATGTTAAATAAAATAGAAATAATCCACAGGATAAGATGATAAATAAAATATCAATCATTTTTAATAGATTTAAAAAAATTCACTTATTCTATATTTTGTCTAAGGTCAAGATAAATTCCACTCGTTAGGGTTTAACATTAACTCACAATTTCAAATCAATAATAGCCTTGCTTAAAAATCAAAATGTAATAGTAATTATTGCATATATATAACATATACAAGGTGAATTATATATTTATAGGAAGAGTGGAGTCCATAAATGTAACCCATTCATTTCATAAATTTTTGTACCAAAACAAAAATAGTAGCTAAGTGTAAAATGAAAAACATGATACAAAATAAATTTACTTGCTTAATGCCCTTGTTCTTTTTTACCTTTCCTAATTTTATTTCTTCTCCTTAAATATTTATATCTTATTAATTTGTTTTAGTATAGTATGACATAATTATTTATTATTTATCAAACTCCATGGCCAAAACCAATGCACTAGTATGGATTCCAAAAACGTTCACCACTTTCATCATGGTTATAGAAAAAAACACAATTGAAGCCATACAATTCTTCAAACCTATCTCAATTACCATACCAATCCAACCCAACAACACAATGAACAAAATTAAATCCAAAAAACACTTTATCCACACAAATCCTAATTAAATTATTAGGCCAAAAGACTAAGGTCATGGGATGTCAGAATATAATGATGAATTATGGTCCAAAGGTGACATTTTCAACATTATCATTTCCTAAGTCGACAAGAATTATTTAACTTAATAATAATTATTTTTTATACAATTCAAAAACATAGATATTGATCTATCAAAACTAATTATAAGGTTAAAAATCCAAATACATATACACTATGGCCTTGAATGAAAGACACATGCTATAGTTATGTTTACCAATAAGTAACATCATAGTATTATTTATTATAAAATTTCAAATTTAGATAATTCACTTATAAAAATCTAAATAAGAAGTTTAGGTTACCTGGTTTTGACATCTAAACATGTTTACCAATAAAACTTAGTGTCAACCCTAACCAAATAGACATAATTGGTTATAATCCAATGAAGACCTCAAAAACATAGTATAATGAACGTGCATAACATTGGATAATCATGTTACAAGACAACAAAAAAGGGAAATGTGGATGGTTTAATTGATATAATTATGTCCCTTATTTTTTATATAGCTATATAATGTTATTGTGATAGTCTGGTGAAGTTTTCCAAGTCCAATCCTATCTTAGTCATCTGATTATTACCTGTGACAAAAAATGACATCAACAATACTAAATTGGCATAAATATGAATGAAATCAAATACTAAATTGAAATATATCCAATTTTAATATATAATTAAATACTAAAATACATGATAATAAATTAAATGCTGATTATATCATATTAAAATGTAATAATAGCCAAAATGTTTCATTAAACAATATAAACTACACATTATTTATTACATACCCAAGTGGGATATTGTTATTCAAGCCAATATCTCAATCATAGTGCACCTATTATATTAGATGCACTGATTAATCTTAGGAAAAATTGGGGGATTTGTATCCTCTCATGTTAGGATTTTAATTAAGACATTCTAGGGCATGAGCTATAGGTATGGGTCTCTATTAAATACCCTACTTGGAACAAATCTCCAATGGATGTAGTTCTAGAACCAGAGGTCCAATACCACTTTTATCACTAAATAATATAAATTATATACTTATAGCTAGATAAATTATAAATTATTTTTTCAAATCCAAATTATTCTTCAATTCTCAATTTATAAATAAATAGAAAGATCACTTGTTCACAAATAAACATCAAAAGAGAGGGAGGGTAAGGTATTAAGAAAGTCTTCTAATTAAAGGGTTAATAAAAATACTTCTAGGACCAAAACATGTCTAGATATAGTTTCACCACTATATGTTAAGTTTCAAAATGGCTTAGGATTCAATCACATATGGAGAGATTATTAGTAATAAGGGAAAATGTTTAATTATAAGATTCCTTTAATGAATGAACTACATATATGTTTGTAGTTAATTACACACATATCCTTATAGACTTCAAAAAAAGTGAAAG
Organism: Torreya grandis; assembly: GCA_037957365.1. NCBI lineage: Eukaryota > Viridiplantae > Streptophyta > Pinopsida > Cupressales > Taxaceae > Torreya > Torreya grandis. The sequence goes on along the minus strand of JARHVA010002566.1, from coordinate 2,390,319 downwards.
AAATTAAATAGAATAACTAAAATAATATAATCACATCCTAGTTAATACATAAACCATGCATAAAATCATAAATTATAGTCTTATATAATTACGATTAATCCATTAAAGCAAGAAGAAAGTGGAAGAGCTTCAATGAAACTAGACACATTTATGCATAAAATCAAGTTGTCATTATTCTATAAACATTTGTTTTTAAATAAAGATGACCCTTCTAAAATACAAAGTTTCTATATATGTAGAAGGTATAGATGCATCTTTCCTCAAAGAGACATGAGATCCCACTCTTGGCCATCATGGCTTGAAATGGTGAAAATTAATTAAATCATACGATTCCTCGTGCCATAATAGATAATATGAAAGGGGATTACATTTCCCACTAAGGAGCATAGAGGAGAGGTTTGATGTGAATTATATACTAACAATTTTGGTAGACTCCACTAAGTTACCAATGATTATTTGATGATGTCAAACCTCTACAAGTTGAAAAAAGTATCATGGAGGAGTCTATTTCCTAGAGATAATATGTGTAGGATGTGTGAAAATAACATGCCTCTTTTTCCTCTATGGAATTATGTATAACTAAGGTACATGTCATATGTTGATTTTACAATGTATTTGACTACTTAATCATTTTAAAAATGACAAATGTATTTTTATAATTCTTTTGGGGTCCACCTTCATGTCTTTTACTTATGTACTGAATCCAAAAGAAATGTGCAAGTTGAGTTTCTTGGGATTATGACACTTTTCAATTTTCCACTAAATTAGGACCTATGTGAACCTTGCCTTTAGTTTGTGAAACAAAATTGATGAAAATTCCAAGTCATATTTAAAATTATATATATATTTCTCTTAGAGCCATATTTATATCTTAGATCTAATTTTTCTTAAGGGAAACACATGGCACAATTTGACTAATTCAAACTTCTTCATCATCTCACTAAATCATCCACCTTGCCATGTGTCTATTCTTCATTATTCTAGGCCTTAATTTATTTTTATAGGTTACTTTACTTGTAGTGTGATAGTTAGTTTGATCTCACTTATTTTTTTATAATCAACTTTTCTTACTACATTATTGGCCTTTCGATCATGGTTTAATGTGATATAATGATTTAACTATTTTGGGAATTATAGAATGTAAAACCCTAATTAGATAAAGAGTCAAGTATATAAATCATGGAATAAATATAAAAATATCAATTACCATGGATTTGTACAATAATTGATTCATTTAATTAGCCTATAAATAGTAATAATTACAAAACATATACTTAGCTATAAAAATAAATGAGACATACAAGTGGCAGGTCAAAAACTAGTACAAGAACAATGCAGGGTGTGACCAATAGGAAATAGGTATTATAATCTCCTTAAGATATTAGCATAGTCCTTCTACCAATGGTGAATTGTGATAGTGTATTTTGTTATCATACTAATGACCATAAGTATATGTAATTATGAGTTTCCACAAGGATGTTTTCCTTATTCTAAAAAGCCTATGTTTATGGGATTGAGTCCTGAATCATTCTCTATTTTGCAATTTTGATTGATGTTAATATGAACCCTAATCCTCCATCATTGTTAGGATTTTTAATAACATAAGGAGAAGTAGAGTGGTGTTAGTAGGTGAGGTTGGATGTTACTTAAATACCCCATGTGTTGAACAATGCCTACATACCAATACCTTGAAAGGGGATTGATCATGATATCGTTCTACCAATCTAAGTGCTAGTGAAAGTAGAAGTGAATGCTATTTATAATGCTTTGAGTCTATATTGAGATTAAAAACTTGAGTAATTTGAATTATAGGCTACTATATATGGGTGTATATATAGGTACAGTAGAGTAGGTATCAATGACCTTGATTCAAACAACTTTTTCTAAAATTTGTAATTAGAGTTGCATTTATTTTCCATCTAGGGGATAAATGAATGAGAGTGGTCTTGATATAATTCTCTAGTGAATGTTGAGATATGGAATGAGTCTAAACCCACCCTGAATATCTTTGGGAAGAGAAAATATATTCAGCAGGGGTAAATAAGGACGAGTTTCAATAATCCTACCCTTTTTCCAATAGTGAAGTGTATTATAGACCCAAGGGCTGAACTATTGTCCAAGTGGATAGAATGGGTGAAAAAGGGACCTAGGTTCCTAAGAGGTGGCCTAATTTGGTTTTTGGTATATCTAGTCAAGGGTTGAGTACATACATAAGCTAAAAATGGATAAAAAGGCCCTAAGATAGATTTAGGTCTTAGTTAAGGATAATATGGTATCAAGTGACATTCATTGAATTTAAATGATATTTTAAATTACTACATTCCCCCCACCATTTATTAAATAAATGAAACAAATCAATATGACTAGGATAAAAGAAAAAGATGCATACCTTGGACTTACCTAAGAGGTAAAACATATGAATGTGTATCTAAGTCTATAAACTATGCTCCATTATGTATCCTATAAATGAAACATGTATGAATCAATTCTTACTTTAAATTTAAAAGCAAATACAAAAATTAGTAAAGATGTGTGTGTGTGTGTGTGTGTGTGTGTGTGTGTGTGTGTGTGTGTGAGTGAGAGAGAGAGAGAGAGAGAGAGAGAGAGAGAGAGAGAGAGAGAGAGAGAGAGAGAGAGAGAGAGAGAGAGAGAGAGAGAGAGAGAGAGAGAGAGAGAGAGAGAGAGAGAGAGAGAGAGAGAGAGAGAGAGAGAGAGAGAGAGAGAGAGAGAGTAAACACACCTCACTAGGTATATAAATAAATGATAAAACTTGGTGACATAATTTGTGTGTATAACTAGTGATCAAATGGTGAATAAATTAGACTAGGTTAATGGCTTACCCAATCCCCATGTGTGGATGTCTCAATAACTCAAGCTAGCCTTGAATCCAACACTACCCACCCATGCTTGATCCATCATAACCTATGAATAAATTAGATTGGACTAATGAATTATCCAACCCTTTCATGTAGGTGGATAAAGAACTCAAATAGGCTATGACTCCATCATATCCTACCTATGTGTAGTAACTAAAACTATGTAGGATGGATATAGGCCATATAGAACTCTAAAATGTAAGAAAAATATCTAAGTCACTCAGGAATGGCAACCATTATAGATAGAATAAGGTATTAATATAGTGTAAACCTAGTGAAAAAATAGTGTATATGGTGTCTAGAGTATTCAACATGGAGAACACCATGTATTTCTCATTCCATCTAAGAGAACTAGTGTCAAACTAAACATATGGAAATAATGTGTCGCGTGCATGCCCCCAACTCTAATATATTTGTATATATATTATAGAGTGATTGATAGTAATCTCTGTTTGTGCAATCTAAAACTAAAATGGGAGTGATAATGCTATAAATGATGCCCCCAATCTTAGAAAACCTATGTAATTTATGTAAAAATTGAGTATAAACTAAACCTTTATGATAATCTATGATGAGACTAATCAAATGTAAATTATAATTATTTTACCTTCCTAAAAATTTCAATTTTTTGTGTTTGAGGATACTAGATAGCAGTGCATTACCAGTTTCCAATAGAATACTATGTTATAGACCAATGTACTACACTATTAACCAAATGTGTTATTTCTAAGAAAAAAATTTGATAGATTTGGGTGTGATTGTGTTTTAACATATTTTAATAAATTTGAGTTTTGTAATCTTTATCTACATGATAAAACCTATGTTCTAAGTGCATTAGGATGGCCTAATTTTAGTGACAAACCCTTATTAATTCGACCTGTTTTGATGGGAGTTGTTGTACATCTAAAATAATTGTCCTCAAAATAAAATCTATGTACCATGTGTGTTATATTGAAAACATATGATATTTGTGTGATAAACCAATATAATTTGTATACATGACATTAGAATGTAAAATAATCTAAGTAGTTAATAATGTATGATGTACATTATATCTAGTATTCACAAGTTTGTCAATATAGATGAAACAATGCTATGATGTATATAAATAACAAATATGAATATAATTTAAGTGAACTACCTAGGGGGATGGGTTATGATGTCCATCAAGGCACCCAAGGATAAAGGGGAGATGCATGACATCCCTCATGGAATTGCAACTAGATTTGAATGTAAAAGCAAGAGATAAGTGTCATGGCCATGACACATACATAAAGTCATACATACAAACACATGAAGCACACAAGGTAGTCCAAGGGGCCAAAATACAAGGGACATCAGCCCTTGTCATTAAGTTTGAGAAAATCCACACATATAGGGACATTTTCAAATGTCCACATACATAAAGAGAAATCAATATTGGATTAGAGATGCATGGAAAGATATGTTCAAATGTCTACATAAAAAATAAATAAGAAAACATAAGGACATGGTCACATGTCTATAAAATAAACATAATGGAAAGAATCATCTTAGATCCATAGAATAATGACATTCAAATTCCCTCTAGTAGGTGTACAAGCAAAGAGACACCATCAATCTAAACTAGTAAATCAAGAAATGAAAGTATGCATGATCATGTGGTATAAATAAATAGAATAGAATATATATATATATATATATATATATATATATATATATATATATATATATATATATATATATATATATATATATATAATGAGTCTATAGTAGTATTAGTTGGTAAAAAAATAGTGTAGGAGAAAATGATCAATATCAAGATATAATCAATGCTAAATTGGTAATGTGGAGTATAGAAAGATATAACCTAGGAAATCGAAAGTTGTGTGTATGATGCCCCCAATGGGGTTGATATGTCAATGATAAATTTATGTAGATGTGTATGTGCCCTAAATTGGTAGATAGTAGAAAATTTAGACTTGTGTAGAGGAACTAAGCCATGTAATAATGTGTAAACATTGGAAAGGAACAAGTGAAGCATGTATGTCTTGTAATCAACACACCCCCACTATTTTTCTTTCTTTCTTCCTAAGTAGGGATCCATTAGAGTTTGAAAGGTCTAGATTTATCTCAATAAAACATTTTTCATTTTTAAATTTCACCTATGTGTTTACTTATATTGCAATCTTTAAAATTTATTGTACATCTCATAAATATTTTTATCATAATTGGTTTTTTCTCTTATTATCCAAAGTTTTTTTATTACGTGATTCATTTTGACTAATCTATTGATGGAAGTTTTGGAATTTTTTCATGTATACAGGTCTTTGATAACTTTGGTTAAAATTTTAATCAGGAACTTTGGTCAAAATTTTAGTTGGGAACTTTGGTCAAAATTTCAGTTGGGAACATTGGTCAAAATTTTAGTCGGGAGTCAGGAACTTTGGTCAAAATTTTAGTCGGGAGTCAGAAACTTTGGTCAAAATTTTAGTCAAAAAACTAAGTTAAAACTTTAGGTGAGAACTTTGGTCAAAATTTTAGTTGGGAAATTTGGTCAAAACTTTAGTCAAAAATTTAGTTGAGAACTTTGGTCAAACTTTCATTTGGAAACTTTCATTCGAGAACTTTCATTTTGAACTTTCATTCAATAACTTTGAGTTGAGAAATTTTAGTTAGGAGTTTCATTCATTTTTTTATATTTTACTTCATTTTAGTTTAGATTCTATGACCACTTTAGTTCTTCCCACCAAAACAAGTTTAGCCATGCAACAACTCATTATGGATAAGCCATAGTTATTTGGGGTTAATTTTATATGTATTTTTCATGTAAAATTGATGAATGTAACTAAAGTATATTTATATGTCACATATACATGTGGTATTTAAAATGAGAGATTTTTAAAAGCATGGACATGTTACATTCCATTATAAGAATGAATCATTTTTTGAACATGGTGTGATAACTAGTTTTGGATGTACATGTAGTTTTACATAAAATTGGAAATCATGCTATGATTATTTTAGAATTGTAAATTGTGAGTTCTTGCATATACTTGGAGGATGACATGATACCTTCCCCAAGTATATATATACAATTTGTAACCCTATTTCAAAGTGTCAAAGTTGTAGATAAATATACAAGAAGAGATACAGAAATCGATTATCATGAAACTATGTTTTTTCTTTATTCTTCCCTCTCCATGTTAATAAATTTGAAGTTTCTTTTTCTATATTGATCCAATAATTATGATGTATGTTAATGTTATCAATTAATCTAGTTGTTTTATTAATGAATATTAATCTTAGATGTGTAATAGGTATTTAGGATTTATACATTTCACTAATTTAAGTAGTTATTATGAGTTGAATTGATAATCCAAGGTGTGTATAGGTATCTCCTCTGATATATTCTTCTAGGTGTGAGCCATAACTACCCTAGATAAGTTTTTGGTCTAAGCTATAACCTCTTATGTAAAGGTGTGAAATAACATCCTTAATAAGATAAAAATTTATTTTATATCATTGAGCATCCTATATCTATTATCCTAGAATATTAATCATTCTTGTTCATGAATGTATAAAAGCTAAAAACAATAAACACTAGTTCTAGAGATACCTGTCCACCAAATAAATAGCCTTATAAATTACTTTTCAAAGACACATAAACTTATTTTATGCCTTACCCTTAATTTTATAAGTTTCTTTGAGATCTATCCACCATAGAATAATTTTCCACCCATCCAACTCGCCTAGTGATTACCTTTTTATTAGATTCCTCACACCTTTCCACAAAACCTAGTTAAATAACCCATAGGCTCAACCTATTATTCTATCACCTAGTTTCTTTAACCATATACCTATAGCTCATGTCCCAGAGTGGAAACTTGTTCCATAGAGATCCCAAAATGTTAGAGGCTACCTCATTTAAACTTTTTGACATGTGCATAAAACCCACATCAATAGAAAAAGGTGGTTCTAGATGGAGCACTTAGACCTCCAACCTCTTGTAAAATTGAGAATGGTTTGGATCAGTAAATCACCCATATATATCCTAAGTATTCAACATGATCTCCTAGATAACTCATTTGTGTACCTTTATAGGTTATACAATAATCACCCAAGATCTGCCCAAGAACATGTTGATGCATACAAATATTCTATGAATGTTCTAGATATTAAATTTGAGGATGTAATTTTTAGGTTATTCCCTTTCACATTGGGGGAAATAAATGCATGATTGGTTTGTAAATTTGGCACCTAGTTATATCACTAGTTAAAATAGTTTTGAGGAACATTTTTTGATTTATTTTGGTCCAAATAGTAATACTCATGATTCAAAAAACAATTTAATGGATTTTATGATATTATCTATAACATTTATGTTGAATAATAATTTTATAGAAGATAATCAAAGAGAAATTTTTTATTGTACTCAAATAGGAGCATGGTTGAAGGATTTTGTTGTAATCCAATCATTATGCACAATCAGAATACTCTTGAGTCCCAAATTCATGACATGGTCAAAGAGGAAGAAGATATCATAGATAGAGGATTATTAGATCATAAGAGAGGCATAAGAACATATTAAAACCATCAAAGAAGAGATTATAATGTTACATGAGAAATTGAGATACAAACAAAAATAAGAGGAATACATCAACCTAGAAGAGTTGGATCATGTTGATTAAATCCCTATATTTGATGAGTTAATTGGAAAGGGAAATGATGGTAGTAAGGAAAGTGTCAATCTAGAACATTTTCAACCTTTGTAGTAGCTCTAAAAAATAGAAAATATCTAGGCAAATGATCAATTAATCTACCTTAAAAAAGAAAATATTAACTCTAAAGATGGTAATGATGACTCTTGTGACTTTTGGTTTGCATTAGAATATTTATCAGAAGATTTTTTTGATGAGTATATTCCTGAGTTACTCTCCTTTGATCATGCAATCTTTAGTGTTGAGATTTTAGATTATGTTAAGCTTGATGAAGGTATGTATTTTTATCATGAGATGAGTGAAAAATGTATGTTGGATTCCCCCAATAATTTTTATTCTATTTATAATCTCCCTTTATATGGAATTAATTCATATAGATACTCATGCTTTGAATTAATGGATGTTGAATTCAATTTAATTCCTAATTCTAATGTGCAGGTAACTATGGTTGATTATTTTATTAACTTTGAACCCAATTTTATGGGGCATCAACATCATTTGGCATTAAAGTAAATACCCCTTATTACAATCCCACTACACATGAATTAATACATCTCCTAGATCATAATCATTTAGAAGAAAAAGATTTCTTAGATGGAAATAATCAGAGTTTCAACTCATAACAATAGAAAAAGGATGAACAACATGCAATGGATAGGATTATCCATATCAAATTAATATTTATTAATTTTTTTACTCCTACAATTAGAAATAGTGGGCCTCAAGTAAACATAATTTTTATTCATAATTTGGAAAATTAAGAGGTGAGTCATTCAAATATTGAAGGTTGCATTCAAAATCAAAGTTTAGATGAAGTTATGGAGGATTTTTTTTTCAATTTTACACTTATGATTTTGACTATATCATTATGGAACATGCCCATAATGATTTCATAGAGGATGATGACTTTCAATACTATAGGTCAAATTTAATATCCATCTCAGGAGACGCTTTTGAGGATTGCTTGTCTGAATTAGGTTCTCCTAATGATTATATTATAAATGATGAATTTATATAACTTGTTAATTCCAAATATATTAATGTATTTCTAAACTTATATGAATCTAAAAAATATTGGGTGTGATCGAGGCCTTTGGCATAGATAAACACAACTGTTGTAGCTTACGGTATGTATTATAAATTTCAAAGACCTTGTAATTCTATTGATTATTAGTCTAATTTTTCCTCTCAGCTAGGTAATAATTTTTTTTATTACATATATGGGGTATTTTCTCCTAAGTACATAAGTAATAATGGAGGGTTTTCAAATTTTATGTATTTTAGAGAGAAAATGTTTGTTTATTATGTTTGGGATGTTCCAATGAGTGACCCTAATTTTTTGTTTTACAATAGGAGGGACGACTCAAAATTATACTTAATGAGTACACGGATGTCCTTACCTATCTCATAAATTTAATGGAGAAAACCCTTCTATTACCAAAGAGTGAGAAGCATACCAAATAGTTTTTCCAAATGCATCCCCCATCTTGTTTAGGTTTTCTTTATAGTAGGAGTATGAGTACAAGTAGGAGTAGGTTAAGTTTTTATTTTATGTCATTTGCTTTCATTATAATAGGTTCATGATTTGTAGAGTAGGTGTATTTTAATTTGTGACAATCTAATTGACTTATTTTTGTATGACAAAGATAATATCCAATTCATTAGAATTATCATCCATGTTTGAATTTATAAGTTGAATCTAGGAGGAAGGTTCCAAGAGATATGAACAATTGTGGAAATAAAATAGAATGGGGAAAATAAATTGGTTTTCTTATAGGTTTTATACCCTTATGTATGACATTTATAAATTTAGGTTCCCAATAAAAAAATTAACCATGACTATGTCCCAATGCTAATGATTCCATCAAGTACGTGAAATTTACTTCCAGCATTCTATACAAATTTAGAAATATTTCCTTATCCCCTTGGGTTAAATGCACATAAAATGCTAATACTTGTTTAAGGTAATAACCATTGACATGGGTAAAAGTTGATAGGGATATTTTGATTAAATTAAAACTACACTAACACCAACTCATGGTGGTCACCTTATTTTTTATTTCATTCATAAAGAAAAAAAAGATTTAAAAAATAAAGGGCATGATTCAAAAGTCCAAAAGAAGATCAAAGAGGATTAGAATCCTACATGATGAAATAATATTAATGTATCATGCATCATGATAAGTATGAATAAAGAGATAATAGGTCATCAAAGGTATCTCTATTGAGGCTATAAATGTCTAGATGGTAACAAATCAATCCTCAAGCTCCCCAATTTTATGCACCTAATGTCCAATCAAAATGAAACCTATATCTCACCCCATGTCTTTGCCTAAAACCGTTAGACAAGAGATAAATAACATCACTTTCCCTTTAATAGGTCTAAGGTATAATTAAATTTAGTATGTTTCATATAATTATTAAGAGTTTCTTTTTGTTTCTTATTTAATCAATTTTTTAGTAAGGCTTACGGTTGATATTGGGTTTGCAAATCCATAGATTTTGGGTTCTTGAAAACTCGAGAGTATTCACCCTTTTGAGTCACCATTTATTGTAATCAACACACCCCCACTCTTTTTATTTCTTTCTTTTTGAGTAAGGACCCATTAGAGTTTGAAAGGTCTATATTTATCTTCATAAACCCTTTTTATTATTAAATTTCATCTATATGTTTAGCTAGATTCCGATCTTTAAAATTTCTTATGCATCACATAGTTAATTTTTATTACAATTAATTTTTTCCTCTTATTTTCCAAAGTTATTTTATTACATGAATTATTTTGACTAATATATTGATGGAAGTTTTGGAAGTTTTGAATGCATATAGGTCTTTGAGGACTTTAGTCAAAATTTTAGTTGATAACTTTGGTCAAAATTTTAGTTGGGAACTTTGGTCAAAATTTCAGCTAGGAACTTTGGTCAAAAATTTAGTTAACAACTTTGGTCAAAACTTCAATCAAGAACTTTGGTCAAAATTTTTGTCAGGAGCTTTGGTAAAATATTTAGTTGAGAAGGTTAGTCAAAAATGTAGTAGATAAATTTGGTCAAACTTTCATTCACAAAATTTCAGTCAAGAAGAACTTTCATTTGGAAACTTTCATTCAAAAACTTTCATTTGGTAACTTTAAGATGGGAATTTTTAGTTGAGAAATTTCATTCAAGAAATTTTTTTTAGGAAATTTTAGTTATGAACTTTCATTCATAGTTCAATTTCTATGACCACTTCAGTTCTTCCTACCACAACAAATTCAGCCATGAAGCAACTCACTTTGTATAAGCCATAGTTGTTTGAGGTTAATTTTCTATGTATTTTGCATGTAAAATTGATGCATGTAACTAAAGTATATTTATATGTCACATATGCATGTGGTAGTTAAAATGAAATGTTTTCAAATTATGGACATGTTGAATTGCATTATAATAACTAGTTAATTTTTGAACATGTTGTGATAACTAGTTGTGCATGTACATGTAGTTTTGCATAAAAATATAACTCATGTTATAATTATTTTAGAATTGTAAACTAAGAGTTCTTGCATGTACTTAGAGGATGAGGATACCCATTCCCCAAGTCTATATATATAAGTTTTAACCCTCTTTCAAAGGGTCAAAGTTTTGGATGAATATATAGGAAGAGATTAAGAAATTTATTTTCATGCAAATATGTTTATTATTTATTTTTCCCTCTTTGTGTTAATGAATTTGTAGTTTATTTGTTTGTATTGATTTAATAATTATGATGTGTGGTAATTTTATAGATGAATCTAATTGTTTTATTAATGAATATTAGTTTTATATGTGAAATAGATATTGAGGATTGATATATTTCATTTATTTAAGTCGCTAGTATGAGTTGAATTAATAATCCAAGGTGTGTATAGGTATAGTATTCTAGGTGTGAGCCATAGATACCCTAGATAACTTCTTGGTCAGAACTATAAACTATTATGAAAAGGTGTGCAATAACATCCATAAGAAGAGAAACTTTTATCAATTCACATCATTGAACATCTTATATCTATTATCCTATAATACTAACCATTATTATTCCTAAGTGTGCAAAAGCTACAAACAACAAACACTAGTTTTGGAGATACTTGTCCACCAAAGAAACAACCTTAGAAATTAATTTTCAAAGACACAAAACTTTATTTTCTTCTTTACCCTTCATTTTTAACTTTCTTTGAGATATTACAACCATATAATAATTATCCACCCATCCAACTCATGTAGTGATTACCTTTTTATTAGATTCCATGCATCTATCCACAAAAATTGGTTAAATAACCCACATGCTCAACCTTTTATTCCATCACCTATTTGTTTTAACCACATACATGTAACTCATGCCCCAAAGTGGAACCATGTTCCATAGAAATCCAAAAATATTATAGGCTACCTAATTTAAATTTATGAGGTGTGCATAATACCCAAATCAATAGTATGTGTGAAAAATCTAACTATACGAGCATAGATAGCATATGTTGTACCTTAAAAATAAAAGGAATGTAAACAAGGAATGAATACAATATAAAAGTTTTATTTTATGAGTAAAATTTGAATGTTTTTATATTTTTGAACATATTATGCTATTTTTATGTTTATTGAGTATAAGCTATGTACAAGCAACATGAAAATGAAACTATATACAAATAATAAGATTTGAGAAACTATGTACAAATAACTATGTGCTTTTTAGAGATATAATATCCTTATATGCATGATGTTTAGTGGATTCTTAATTACTTTACCATTGATTGAAGTTAGATAGTATACCTTGGGGCTAAGCTTTTCTAAAATTAAGTATGGGCCAAGCAAATTTTGTTTGAAATTTCATTTTATCTCTTCTTTGGCATTGACATTTACAAGGTTATCTTTTAGAATGAGATCATTGAATTTGAGTTATTTTTGATGAACATGACTATTGTATTCCCATAGGATTTATTTTTGGTATGCTTTAAGGTGATCTAGGGATTGGATGCATGTGTGATCTAACTTTTCTAAGTCATGAAGGTGTTTTTATCAATATTGGTCATATATGATAATCCCATTGATAAATATTCATAGGGGTGGGATTTATAATTCCAATAGAATTATTATTTTAGTTCCATAAACTAGTGAATAAGTATTATTTCATGTCAGTATGTAAATACTAGTGTAGTAAACCCATAGTGTATAGATGAGATGATTATGCCAATCATCACCAAAATTAGTAACCTTTTTTCTCAGTATATTGTTAATTGTATTGTTTATAGCTTCTACTTGACCATTAATCTATGGGTAGTATGGATTAGAGAATGTGTGTTATATCTTATATTTAACATTAAATTTATTCATTATTTTATTCTAAAAATAGGTTTTATTATCTGTAATGATGGCTATTGGTAGGATGAAATGGGAAATGATGTTTTTCATGATAAATAAACATATGTCTTCTCCTTTTATGGATTGTAATAGGATGGATTTCACCCACTTAGTAAAGTATTTTATATCTATAATGATAAATTTTTGTCCCCTACTGATTCTAGGTTGATTTTAACAATAAGATCAAATCCTCATAACATGAATGGCCATGGGGAGATAATAAGTTATAATTGATATAAAGGAACATGGTGTATATTAATATGATTATTTCATTGACATTTGTCACCTAGTTTATCTTATTCTTGACATTCTAGTTCCATGGTGGGCTAATAATATACTTGCCAAAATAATAAATGTCACATTGCTTTCCTACTAAAATGACCACCACATTCATTGTCATGTACTTGGATGATGAACAAATTAGCTTCATCAAATTTCAAACATCAGAATAAGTGTCCATCAAAAGGCCATTTAAATAAGTATCCATTGATGATAATGTAACAAAGGGAATCTCTCTATAATTTGTGCTTATTATTCTAGGTGAAAGTGTTTGGAATGGTAGATTTATGTATAAAATTGTCAATATAAAAAAAACTTTTTGATGTTGTAATACATGTGGTTAAAATTTATAGAATAATGAGATTGGCATGAGATACTGATGGTGAACTGTTATGATCCACAATCATAATAATTGAAATATGTAGAATATAATGTAGATAAACACAATAAAATAGATATTCATAGGCCAAGATGCCTAAATACTCAATATATGTATAAATAGAATAATCACCCTCAAGGTGGGGTAACACCATAAAATACTCCTTTAGAAAGTAATAAATCAAAAATTTCTCTTTTAGGGGACAACCTCCAATATCCTCTTTAAATATAAGACTCAATTTTTACTTCTTTCCTTTACAATGTTATTCACCTCCTTTATATAGACCTATTTATAAATAACAATGGATGGGTAAACTCTAAATACCAATGTAGGTAAACCATTACTCAATACATTTATTCCATAAGTTACTCATTTATCCTAATATAGTGGACCCAAATAAATATCTAAGGGGTATGTGTTCCACATGTCAGCATCTCCATTAACCTGTATACATTAATATATCATATCCCTAGTTACAAAGCATTCCTTCCCTCCTTGACATGTTTTGTCCTTGAAACATAAGAAAAAACCAAATAATGAGTGTGATTCAAATCATTACATACTTGTTTCTAATTTTAATCATCTAACCACCCATATGTGATCTTGGTAGGTGATATCTCTCCAACCTTGTTTCCAAATTCCATCATGTCATTTAGATTCCATTCATGATCATAATTGTATTTCCTTGATGTCCATTCATAACTATTCATCATTTAGTTCCCTATACCATATTCCACTACACTACTCTAATTACATGCATGACCATAGTAGTTATTCTACCATGTATATTCATAGTGATTTCCACACTAATTCCATATTTCATATGTTGTTGCACTACTTTGATTCAACACATGACCATAGTAGTTTTTTTACTTCCATACATATCCATAGTGATTGTTCCACTGAATCCTTATCCAACCATAGTCATTGATACTTAGATTTCATGTATACCCAAAGTGATTAATGTTATGACATTCCCTCACATGTCTCCATGATTTTTGCATCTCATGATGATGTGGGTATCTATATACCTCAACTTTTTCTAATACTTTGACCTTCTAACCTTTTCTTCTACCTATTCCACCTTTTTATTTGGTGCTTCCTTTTTCTCTTGATTATATTAAGTGTTCTTCTTTTCTTGTATTGTTTTTTCATCTATGTATTCATCTGAATATTCCACATATTCTTCTTCAATTGATTCAATTTCATCTTCATGATATACCTTGATTATTTTTTATGTTTTAACTATGATATCCTATAAAGTGACCCTATTTTTCCTATAGAAAAACATCATGAACTTATTATAAACATATTAATTTATTGTCTATGAAGTTTCTAACCATGGATAGCCAAGATCCATATCCACATCATCCATATTCGAAGCATAAAACTATGAATGCAAAACATATTTATCCATAACAAGATTCAAATATTAAAAATATTGAATATTATGACCATATATTTGAGCCTCCTTGATATTTATTACTTGAACATGTTGATGGTGAAGCACATCCATGTTGATTAAGTTATACTTACTACTAGGGTTTATGGACATAGTGACATTATTTTAATACATCCATGAATCTAAAAAATTGACTCTGATTTGATTGGATCCAAACTATTTAGAACCTTATCATCCAATACTTATTCTTTATCTTTGAGATCATATACCTCTCATTGTGCATAATCTATAGTTTCATCATCATTATGTGTGATTTCTTCTTCCTTATCACATTCATGTTCTTCCTCATTATCATTATTTTATTCCACTAATTTTTATTATTCATCATATCCATTATTTTATTCATTACCCTCCTCATCATTATCTTATTCCTCTTTTACATGTTCCTTCTCTTTTATACCCCATCAATCTAGGAAAACATGTTCCTTATCTTCCCATGAAAACTTCCACATTTTAGTCCCAAATCATCCCACCAAAGTGTTGCAAGACAATAAATAAAATTATATAAATGTATTTGCCCCAAAATTATTATAATAATATTCTCCTTAAAAATATGTCACCATTTTATAGCATCAAAATCATCCTACCATAAATATACTTGTGGCTAATCCATGAAAAAATGAGGGTTAGTGAAAAACCCTAAAATTTCAATAACCTATTCAAAATTGATCAAATTAGTTATAAATTTTGACTATACCTTATTTGTATGATATTGGTACTTTAATAAATATTTTTGAAAAAAAATCTAAAATTTTTGGCCTATAGAGTGAATTTATGAAAAATAATAAAATCATCATAAATCCATCAAAACATTCTAATTTTTTTCATGGATATATTGTATGTTTAATCATTATAAATAAAAAATTCATAGATAAATTATTTATATTTTTATAGATATGATGAAATTATTACAAACCCTAAAATATAATTAATTCCCTTAAACTTGATCATAAAACCTTGATTTTTTTACTATGACTTAAAATATTATTCATCTCCAATGAAAAATTGTGCAAACATTTGCGACCAATTTGAAGATATTAATGATTCCACAAAATTATAGTTTTACCCAACATAAATTTCTCAAATTAAATCTTTGATACCACTTTTTATGATCCAAACTTATTATAATTTAAATATGTAAACTATAATGTAGATCAACACAACATAATAGATATTAGTGGCCCAAGATCCCCAGATACTCAATATATGTAGAAATAGAATAATCACCCTTAAGATAAGGTAATATCATATAATACTCCTTTAGGAAGGAATAACTCCATAATATCTCTTTAAGGGGAAAACCTCTAATATTCTATTATAATATAAGATTCAATGCTTAATTCCTTCCTTTACAATGATATTCACCACCATTAAATATACCTATTTATAACTAATAATGAATGGGTAACCTCCTAATCCTAATGTAGGCCAACCATTACCTAATACACTAATTCCAAAATTTATTCATTTATCTTAATATATTGGACCCATATAACAAACTAAGGGGGATGTGTGTCGCATGTCAGTATCTCCATCAACCTATATATATATATATATATATATATATATATATATATATATATATATATATATATATATATATATATCACATCCATAGTTAATAGCATAAATAAATTTGTTTAATAGTGAAGATAACTTTATCATAATTTATTTCAATAGGGATCAATGATGCCACACTTGCCATTGCATCAGTGTCGCAATTGTTTTTTACAGGAATGTTCTCCATAAATAAATGTTCAAATATAGAATTTATACATTTCACCATATTATTTTATGGAATTAATTATTATTACTTATTTTGGTAGACATATATGACATGGTTAAAAACCAACTATGAATCCCCATAGACCTTAATAGATTTTATTTGAAGATCCTAGGCTACATAAAGGCCAAAGATAAGTTCCTCATATTCTACAAAATTATTTGTGAATGAAAAAATTAATCAATATAAAAGTGTAAATATTTATCTTAGTGGAATGATAAAGATAATTATATCTCTCACACCTTATTCACATCTAAAATCATCAAAGAATAGTGTCCATGTTTTGAAAGTAATGTTGTAAATTGTGAAATCATCTTGAAAGTTATCGTAGATAGGATGGGTATATAATAGTGGTGTTATTACCAATTATTATATAATTATTTGGTCCCTTATTAATTTTTGTAACATGATTTTTAGATCAAAATTTATGAGTAACATTACCCATTTGGCTATATATTCAGAGAGGTGTGGTTTAGACATAATAAATTTTAAAGGATATACTTTTATAATAACATGTGTCTCATTGTTGATCATATAGTGTCAGAGATTTTGTGTAGTGAACATGATTCTAAAAAAAAAATTCCATTGTGTAATAATTTGTGTTCATAATAAACAAGTTTGGGACTAATTTATTAAATATTTTACTCTTTATGTTGGTCATTATGTTGTGTTAAAAGTGCATTGAGTGTACGATCGGTGGTAAAAAAGTAAAGGATAAGTGGCCTATTGGGTATTGGTGGTATCAAGATAGGTGGATTCAATAAGTATTATTTCAGTACATCAAATATTTCTTAACCTAAAATATCCCATTCAAATTTTGTATGTTTTAGATTAGAGGTAAAAGCAGGTTTTGAAGGAGCCCTGAAACCCTATAACAAAGAGCAAGAAAACATAAAAACAACAACGCCCAAAGGCAACGCCTAAAAAACACTATAGAGAAGTAGCAACATCAAGTTATGAATGGTCCTGAAACCATCAGAGATACATCTGATCAAAACCCAGAAACAGAAGTATGGAGAAACAACAAACAAAAGCTAACAAGCAAAAAACAAAGAACTGTACTAGTTTCTTTACCACCAAGAAGGACCAGATTATTCATCCAGTTCCAGGATCAAGTTCATGGCTTCTTTTTCTTTCAAAGCAGTTTCCTGTGTGATAACCTCCAGCAAAGCTCCTTTTTGTGTATCTTTCTTTCTGGAACTTTGCCTTGTCCTTTTGCTGGGACCCTCTAGTGCTTTGGTCTCCTCATTGGCTCGTTTACCTATGTTGATAGCTGCTGCACAAATGTTAGACGTTACTTCATCCATTTTCTTTCTGTTATCCTTTATTAACTCTTGGAGATTGATTTCATAAGCTTTGAGCTTCACAGGGATCTCACTTAGCTGAATTTCCATGCTGTTTACTTTGTTCCAAGCAGCTTTCAGAGACTCTTCCAATGTTTTTGCTTTTTTCTTGAGTTCAATGATCTCCCTACACAGCCAGAAATCTAATTGGGAAGAAGACTCAGCTTTACTGTTAACCCAAGTCATAGGAGTGTTAATTTCTTCATTCTGATTCTTTCCTCTCCAATCCTCAGATTTTTTATTTGGACTATTCCTATCTTCTTCAAAGAGGTCATCTTTGCTCTTTTGTTCCCGCTCATTGATTCCTTCTTCAATTTCCATCTCCATGTTTTGAATATCTTCTTGGACAGATATTTCCTTTTCTTTCTTAGAAGTTGGGTCCTCACCCGGATCTTCCTGGACAGTGTCTTCCTCCGCCACTTTCTGGATTTCCTCCAACTCTTCTGTTCTGGTAACAGAATCCTCCTCAGTATTGACTTTGTCCTTTTCAAATTTTGTATGTTTATTGAGTAATATTGTGAATGATTGAGTCATATCTTCTAGTTTGCCACAAAACAATCCATGGTATGGATTTTACCCTGTAAAGATCAAATTTACTTTATGTTTGTATATGGAGACATACCCATTATATCTTTGAATTTATTTGGATCTACCTCAATGTTATGTTGGGATATTATGAATCCCAATAATTTACCAGATGTGACACCAAAGATGCATTTCTTAGGATTGAGTCATACATTATATTATCTCAACCTTGAAAATATACCATAAATCAATTACATGATGTTGTCACTCTTTTGATTTATCTAATAATTCATCAACATATCTTCAACTATTTTATGAAATGTGTCATGAAATATTTGGGTCATAGTTAATTGGTATGTTTTTTCAATGTTATTTAATCCAAAAGGCATGACTATGTAGAAAATGGTACCCCATGGTATGGTAAAAGAAGTTTTTTCTTGATCCTTTTTAGCTATCTTGATTTGATTCTAATCAATGAAACTTTCCATGAAATATAACATCTTGTATCCTATTTAGAGTTGAAAATAAAATTGATGTTAAGTAGGGTAAATTCATCCTTAGGACATTAATTTTTCAAATATATGAAGTCATAGTAACATCATATTTAGCCATTATGCTTAACAATGGGTACAATGTTGGATACCCATTCAAGGTGAGTAACTGGTCAAATGAGTCCTCCATCAAGGAGATGTTGGATCTCATATTTTACTAATAGATCCATCTTATTATGATTTTTTTAAAGTTTTATTTAACTATCTTTCTATCTAGATAGAGTGTAATATTTTGTACTATGAATTAAGGATTAATACCTAGCATATATGAATAGCACCAATCAAAATTTTTAAGAAAATCCTTTAAAATATATAGAATATCTACATCATCTTATTTATGTAGGGAAGTAATTAATAATATTATGTGAGGATAAATGTTCATGTCATAATTTAATTCAAGCATTTATTCATTAAGTAATATATATCGATCAGTAGTGTAAAGTGCTATAAGTAGTGTGATATATGTGTTAGTTGGGACATTATCTATAATGTCAAAACTCTTAGCCAAGTATGCCTAAGAATTTATTTAATGATGAAACCTATTATTATGATATAAGGAATGGAGGTCCTCATATTCCCCTAAAAAATATAAGAGAGATTCATCAATAAGGTTAGGGTACACAAATGAGAGTGTAGAGATATGATTTATTTTGTTTTATATCCATGGAATAGGTGGAAATAAAACTATATAATATGAAGCATGGTTGGAATACTTATCATTAGATGTGTGATCCTTCTATCTGAGTCCCTACCTACATTTTTGAGCAAATGCCTCAATATGATTAATAATTTATTTTTCATGTTCTATGAGGCCTTATCTTTTGTAGCCCATTTTGTTGAAATATTTTATTGTATGTGGTGAACAAAATTTATTATCATTAATGACTAAGTTATTTATGGGAGTCATATGTGAGATATAAATAATAGATTATATAGGTGTTTTAGCAAAATCCATGTGAAGAATATAATTATGTCTAGGCACTATATTATAACAATATTTTAATGGTTCATGATCAATAGGGCATGTATATATAACCTTTGTAATTTAATTTAAAACATGCATGTAAATTTGAAGGGATTGTGTGCATATCATGAATCCAAGGTCTCCCAAGCAAAATATTAGAATTATGATAATTGGGGATAATTTGACATGTTGTAGGTAGTGTTCTAGGTCCCATGTAAGATTTAGTGTTATTTGACCCAAAAAATTGAATGAAATATTATGAAATCCTTGAATTTTTATATCATAATGATCCAAATATTTAACATGTATATTAAAAATCTAGAGGAAAAAGATATTTAAAATATGTAACCTTGATTCCCTATTGACTAACACTCAATTTACACCCACATCATTGATGTGTAATTGGTTGTAAATAGGTAGATGATAATATATGATTTGACAATGTGGGAGAGTTCCTTTTTCAAAGTAAATATGCTCTTTGGTCCATTTCATAGTATTGATCATAAAAGCAACATAATATGAATCTATTGTGATTGATACCCTAGTGTCATAGAGTGTTCCATAAAAGACATCTTTGTATGTGTTAGAATTTTATAGTAGCTCCAAAAAGGAAATAATGGATATAAGGCCACTAATTAGATCAAAAAAGCTATAGAAATAGGTTTTACTAACCTATAATTATTTTAGCCCCTATGTAGACATTATAACATGGACCGCAAGGTCTACTATGATCATAGAGTTAGTATTGGGAGTGAGATATCAACTAGATGGGTAAATTCATGAATTAGGATGGATAAGAGAAACAAATAATGTTATCTTATGTGTAGTAGTAGTAGGTAAGGAATCAAAGTCAACCAAAGAGAAAAATGCATCTAAAGAAGATATGTTAATTTTAGGCATTGTGTTTTTTATATTATATATGTATGAAAAAATATGTAACTTGATGGAGTTACACAAAAGATAAAACCAACAGGGTAGAAATATTATGAAACTTTACATAAGAAAGTAATAAATATCATTTAT
Source organism: Torreya grandis (assembly GCA_037957365.1). Classification (NCBI taxonomy): domain Eukaryota; kingdom Viridiplantae; phylum Streptophyta; class Pinopsida; order Cupressales; family Taxaceae; genus Torreya; species Torreya grandis. Next base: position 2,369,070 of record JARHVA010002566.1, on the reverse strand, counting down.
CATTATTATCATGACTATACACAATAAAAATTAGAAAATATAAGGATCTAAAATATGAGTGAGATTTTTATAATGATAAAAACATAAACCCTAAAGAGAGGCTAGGGTTAGGGAATTATTTGAATTTGATTTCACTAATTGATTTAAATATTTTGGGATTATAGAATGTAAAAACCTAAGTAAATATCTAAGTATAGAAATTAGGGAATAAATATATCAATATCAATAACCATTATTTTTTACAATAATTGATTCATTTACTTATCCTATCAATAGAAATGAATTATAAAAGAGATACTTAACTAGAGAAATGAATGAGACAAACAAGTGATAGGCTAAAAAATGTTAAAGGAATAGTTTAGGTTGTCACCAATAGGAAACAGTTGTCAGAATCTCCTCAGACAGTTGCATGGTCCTTTTTCTAATAGCACACTAGACTAGTGTCCTCTTGTACCACACTAATGACCCTAAACATATGAAACCATGAGTTTCTGGGAAGATGTTTGCCTTTTTTAGAGAACCATGTGTCTATGTGGTTGATTCTTGAATTAGAGTCTATTCTATGTTTTTACTTATATTGATATGAACCCAAGCCTCCATGCTTATTAGGGTTTTAAAGAACACAAGAAGAAATATATTAGTGTTAATAGGGTATATTGGACATGACCTCAACACCCAATTTGTTGATCATTGCCTACATACCAATAACTCGAAAGGGAATCAATCCTAATGTAGATATCCCAATCTAAGTGTTAGTATAGTTTCAAGTGAATGCTAGTATTAATACCAATTTGAATACTTTGAGTGTGTATTTAGAATGTAAACCTAGGTAATCAAAGCTTTGGTTTGTTGTATATGGGTGTATGCATAACTAGGGTAAATTAGGGATCAATGACCTTGATTCAGACAACTTTTTCTACATTTATTTAAGATAATTGCATCTATTTTTCATCGAAGGGATAAATGAATGAAAGGGGTCCTTATATAGTGCTTTGGTGCTTGTTGAGACATGAAATGAGTCTAGGTTGACCCTGAACTAATTTGGTGAAAAAAAATTGTTATGGGTAAATAACATTGAGTGTTAATAACACTACCCCTTTTCACATAACACTTGTCTTATAGATCCATGGGATATTATATTGGTCAAGTGGTTTGAATAGGTGAAAAATGGCCTTATGTGCCTACAAGGTGGCTTGATGTGGTTTTTGGTATATCTGGTTAAGGTTTGAGTGCACATATAAGCTATAAAATGATTAAAAGAGTCCCTAATAAAGGTCTATGGCTAAACTAAGGATAATATGGTCTCAAGTGACACTAATTGCATTCAAATGACATTTTAGATGACTACATATAGACATGTGACATGATCTCATTCTTCTACATAGTCATTTAGATTTGGAGCATGTATCATGGGACTTTAGCTATTGATACGAAGGATTATAACATCTTAAACATTCATATTGATTTAGGGGATCATAATCCATTTTTTTATTTGTTAGGTCTGTAAGCTAGGAATTAAGGTGATTTAACCACATTAATGACCCTTAATTAATCGAGGGGTCTTAAATATTTGACTATGGGACTAGTCATTTATCTATTATACAAGCCACAAGTGAATAATATCATGCCATGTGGCCTAATCACACTTATCCAAATGCCTAGAATATGGTTTCTTCACTATTTTAATTTTGAGGAATGACATGGAGACACACTGAATGATCTAAGATCTTAGGTTTTTGTGAATTCCTTGACTTAGCTATTTGAATCAAAAGAAGTGAGTGATGAATATGAGGACATGTGTCATAATCCTAACTATTTTAGTTTTTAGGTGAAAATGACCTATAACCATTGCCTCATAAGCCATGCAGAAGTGAAATGAAACATAGGTATCAATCCCATGAATAGAGATAATTTTTTAATAAAAAGGGTGAGTCATTTTAAAAATACTTTGCAATGAATTTGGTTTTTAACACATGGAAGAATATCAAAGGTTAGTGTCTATTCATTGGATATCAAATCTAAACAACTATCCAATGGAATTTAAACTTTAGGGAATAAACTACTCTTAAATTTGATGTTTTCCTCTAGGTGATAAAGATATGTTCAATGATGATCTATGAAAGAAAACTTCTACAAAATGACTAAGTATGAAAAGTCACTTTTACTGCATGGGATATTTATAAGGTGAATCAAGTAATATTTTGTAAGTTTATCCTAATAAGCTAGAATAATCTTAAGAATAATGAACAACCTTGGCCTAAAATCAGCTCAATTAGTATATAAAGTCAAAATCTAAATTTGATGAATGAAATAACAGTAAAAGACAAATAGGTACATAAAATAACATTAATAAATTTTCCATTTAAGCCTTTATACTTAGGTATCAATATAATACTAGAGTAACTATGGGAATCCTCAATCAATTTAGAATTAGATAAATACTTCATTTTAAAAAAAATTAAGTTTAAGACAATGAATTCCATCTTAGAATTCAATTGATTCATTTTCAAAGAAATACCTAAACATGGAATTTTATCTCAAAGTGGGTCCTCATTTGAAGTTTTTAAAATGGGGCATGTTGGTCAAAAGAAATTGAAACTACCATAGGGAAAATGTTGCCTCAACATATAGAATCTATACAGTGGCCTCCATTATTTAACTATGAGATAAGAAACTAAATATCCCATTAATTAACTTAGAGGAAAAGATAGATCTCAATTCTTCTTAAAAAAACAACATATCGGGCCCTTATTGCTTAAAAGGGTCATTTTTTTAAAAGAATGATTATATTGTTATTTTCAATCCACTATATAAACTTAGACACATCTTTGGTAATCATAACCTTTTTGAAACTTAATTTATTTTTAGAATTAAACTAAGGAAAGGAAGTATTGGTCATTGATATGACGAAAACTAAGTGTATATATCCATGATAGATATTCCCTACTTCATTTATATCTAGGCTATAAATCTTACGATGGAGGTTTCCTAAATGACCCTTTCTTAGTAAAAAACTTACAGTTTAATGAGACTCAAAATTCCTTTATTTTGATGTTTCTTTTTTTTAATCCAAGAGGGTTGGGGACCAATATGGACAAGGTGTATTCATTATTCAAATAACTCCTTTCAACAATAAGCTCCTTTTATTTCTCAACTATTTGGTTTTGATTTATGTGTTCCTTTAAAGTGTTGTGATGACCTATATTAAAATAGGGATTTTGTCAATTCAGTTTCTCTATTTTGAATTAGTGAATCCTAATACATTTAGTGTCTCAAGATAATTTAATTTGTTTATAGCATTTTTCAATAATGAGGGATCACCTTCTTCCTTGAAATTATGGTATAATGTTTTTAGTCCCTTGTCAATTTTGGAGTGATCAAACTCAGGAGCATGGGGGGTAAAAATTTAAATTGGGATCTATCTTATCAAGATTGGATTAGTTTCTCCTCAATTTGAATCATGGGAATAAGTTACAATCATTGTAATATTAGAAAGGGAAAAAATTGTGTATACTAGATTAATTCTCAAATCAAACAAAATCATGGAAAAACATAGAGAAGGAATAAGAAAGTAAAATCATGACAAAATAGAAACAAGCACATAATTAAAAAAACTAAATAACTCTAAATGTAATATTTACATCACTAACATTTACCCTAGGAGCTATTATGAAATTAAAATTTAAAGGGTAGTTAATAATTAATGATTGAATAACTATACATTTACATGTAGTGGGATTTTATTCCCTTCAAAACTTTTTAATCAAAATTTTTTCTACCCCAACTTAGAAACATGGTATGGGCCAATCTAGAGTGGGTTAGGTTTGGAGTGTTACCATTTCTTATCATGTTATTTTTCCCATAATAGGACTAAATATAATATCTAAAAGTATTTAACCTTTGAAATTTTATCCAACCATATCTTTATTTTAACTTGATCTCTATTGAAGTTATATAGAGCCTCTTGTCATGCATCCTCCAATTGGATAATGTCTAATATCCTTGAATTTACCTTCTTACTGTCCTCCATGTAATATTTCATAAACTTGTAATTTTAAGATTGAGGGTCATTAAGAATATGGATAAAATCATTATAACATTATAAAAAGAGATATATTGATGGCTTACTTCTATCTGGTGTGGTTAGCTAAAAGAGCATATTTCAATAGTGATTACCAATCTCTAAGATTATTTTATAGACTTATTGTTGGATTTGATCAGGTTATTATTTGTTCACTTAGAAAAAAATTTCCCCTCATGGGTATTATTTTGATGATAAACTTAATTTAATCCCATTTTATTAATCCCATTCAATGATATTGGTTGACTCAAATACAAGTCCATTATCATAGACTAGAGAGGTCAAGGTGCCAAATCGTGTTATGATGTTTTCCTTAAGGAACCTGATGACTTTATTAGTTGTGTTATTTTATTTCACCATTATCTATATTAATAATTTTTAGTAATAAATGGTTATTAGTATGAATTTATGTCCAATTTATGATTTCATGTTGATGACTCCAATGAATTCAAGTCCTCATTAAGCGAAAGGATGATATTTTATCATAGGCTACAAAGGCATTTCAATGTGAAGTTCTTTCTTGGTGAAGGTATAAAAATGATTTAATGAACACATATCAACATGGACATATATAATTATAGTGGGCCAATAGTATCTATCTCATAAAAAAAAATTATCAGTTGTAATCCTTGAAGGATAGCCACTAACTAGTTTGCCATGGAAGCTAGTCATGACTTCCTTAGCTTCTTCTTCTGATTTACATCTAAGATAGATGCATTCATAGTTATTTATATAGAGTGTCATGATTTTCATCATGTTATATTCTGATTTTATCTTGATATATATTTTATAAATTTTATTTAGTCATGGATTTACATAAAAAAAAGCTAGAGGAAAATTGGATCATACCATTCTTGACGGACCAATTTTGACTGATTCAATTTCACCACCATAATCCTTGGGCTGATTTTAGTTATAAATTGAGTAGGATATGTACCTCATAATATATCAATAGGATTTATATCAAGGTCATACTCTTGTATATTTTCCTTCCATCAACCTCTACATTTTCTTATCTCATTCTACCCTACCATTAACTTTACGGCTAGGTCTAGGATGATGGCATGCACCTTGTTTTTAAAGTGATTGAATTTTTTCATAGAATTTACTATGGAATAGCCATGATTATCCAATATTTAATACTTAAAATATACATCCTTCAATTTTTTTATCATTAAATTTATTGGGTGATCATGATCATCTTCATTTTCTGGGTGAACACTACAACTATTGTGTGTTATGATGCAAAATAATAGAGGTATAAGTCCTTCATGTAGTTTAGGATGATTAAAATTGGTGCTTGTATCATGTATTCCTTGATTTATTATAAATATTGTCTAGATATAGTATTCCACTTGACATTTTCTTCCTATTTTAACATTACATTCAAAGTTTTAACAATTTCAATAAAACTAGATATGAATTTGCATACAAAGTCAACTTACCAAATAATGACTTTAATTAATTTTTATTATTAATCAAATGTATCTTTTAAATAACATTGGAATGATTAGTATCAATATAAATACCTTATTTCATGATGATGTGACTAATAATATTACCTTTTATAACAATAAATCTGCTTTTGATTGGGTTAAGTGAAATACCATACATTTTCACCTTCTGAATATCTTATGGTGAATATGATCAGACCTATGTTTAGAAAAATACTTAAGTCATCCATGTAAATAATAATGAATTATCCTATCATATATTTTAAATAAAAACCCATAACTCTTTGAAAGGTGGCTCCTACATTAAAGGACAAATGGAATTCATTTGTAAGTGAAGGTGTCCCTCTTAGTTCTAAATGCAGTCTTGGCTCAATATTCTAAGTTTATTACAACCTAATTATATCATGAGAAAACATATAGGAAATAAATCATCTAGGATCCACTTACTATATGTATTACCCCATATAAATAAGGTAAATGATAGTTATATTTGACAAAAACTCAATTCAGATTTTTAAAATCCACACATAGTTAGATTTATCCATTTATTTTTATGAAGTGACACTAAGTTAGCTACCTAGGTAGATTGATGAATTGAGACTGTGATCATAGAAGAGAGGATTTTTTGGACATTAATATGAATAAATGGTTCTATGATTGGGTTCCTAGGTCACTGACTCTATATGAATAGACTTTAGTTTTACTTGAGTGGGATAGTGTGGGATATTACCTTCAGGTCAAAGACCTTTAGGTCTCTATAAGACTGAGAAATAACATATTGGTACTAGGGAAATTTTTTTTTGAGTTGTTAAACTTTAAAAGAGTGAAAATAATACCAATTCAAACATCTTAAGGTTAGTATGATGATCCAAGATTAATAATTCTATAATTTTAGTCTAAGTATATTTATATATCAGGTCTATGTGAAGGTCAAACACTCTCTCAAGGGAGATCATCCATTTTGGAATTTAGTTTTATTTCAATTTCATAATGAAATTTTGGTCATGTTCTTCATTTCCAAGGTCATCCCATTATACCTCATATATAACTTAGGTCTTAAATACCCTTAAGTTATTAAAGAATACTAAAATTTGGTAGTTATCTTTAAAGACTTGAAGGTTCTCCACATTATCTAGTACTAAGGGACATGGGATGAACTCTAATAGAAATTTTTTTAGCTTTGTGTCATCTAGGGGTGTTAAGTTTTAATCAATAATTTCCAAGGAACCAACCACCTAATTTTATTATCTAGGAATGGGGATGACATTCAAAGATTAAAAATTTCTATCAAATCCCATGTCCTATGTTATTAATTCCTAAAATAATACAACTTACATTGGAATTTACTCTTGACTTGTTTCACTACTAGTTTAGAATCTCCAAATACTCTCAGTTATTTGACCCTATGTTTCAATGTAAACTACAATATAATATCGATGCTTCATATTATGTCAATTTGTTGGTGTAAGGAAACTAGATCCCATAGGTATCTATGTGTCATTTACCTAATGGGTAAATTAGAATAATTATTGATCTATAACATTATTTGGAATGGGTCCCATTAAAGTACAAGTATCATAGACCTAACAATTTTGGATCTTTATCAACATGGTATTCAATACATTTTGTAGACAAAGTATAAACACCTATGTCATAGGATACTAAGTTAACTATTTAAATGACTATGTTATATTTTGTTATCATGTGTTTCATTATAGGTTCTTTATCAACATATATATGATTTGATACACCTCTCAAAGGTAACCACAAATGGAAGAAGTTCATAGTTCATGTATCCATTAAATATTTTAGACCAGTATCTATTAAGAAACATCTCATAAGCCTATAAGTTCTTCAATACTTAAATATCCATGAATTTTTGGACCTTGGGGTCAAATTATAGCTACATATCAATATTCAAGGGATCACACAATACCTTAATTTTAAAATTATCCAATGGGAAAATTATTTTGTCTAAATTGAAAGGTATTAGTTCCATTTTTTGGCAAATTATAATAGGAATGGCATTTTCAATGTCTCCTAAGTCAACTAGATAGTTATTAATATTCTTCCTAGACAACCAAACTATAGGAATGTGGGACCTAAACTTTATTCTTGTGTATCATCACATTAGTGTGCATACGATTGAGTTTGTGTTGAACTGGTTTGTCTATGAGGGACTTTATGAGATATATTTACTCAATGATATGGGAAAGCTAAAGTAAATTAATTTTTTTCCTTGATATTATTTATGTCCTCTATTAAGTTGCAATAAGGCTTGATAACTGGTATATGGTTATATTTAATTGGCTTGAAATTATTTTCTTTTAGGGGTGGAGGGTTATTCCTCACTCTTAGATTATAAGGTGTGGTATTATTATTAGTATGGGTTAATGTGGTAATGTGATAATAGTATGTTTGGTTCATAAGAGTGTAGTTATGATTTATTAATTATTGAAAATCCTACACATAATTGGTGGCATTATTTAATTGATTGTATTCATGGCTAGGGAAGTCAAATGTCTATAGTACCATGGTAGTGCTCAGGGATCTTGAATCATTATAGGTCTTAGTTTGATTGATAGCCTTGGAATGTTTGGTACTACCTAATATTCTTCCATATATTTATAAAATATGTTTAATTCACTACATAATTTAATATAGTCAAGTTTACCATGTTGGGTTGTATTGTGTTTAGGACACCAATTAGGCAAGGCTAACTCATAGATGTTAATCTTAGGGAGCTTATTAATTTTTGTATTTGGTTATTTGTTAGATTGGTTATGGGGATGATTATACCTCTATTAGGTGAAATTATTGTTTTAAATCTCACCAACATAATTTATAACTTGCATTTAGAGGCCTAAGAAGTCATCATTAATATTTTATACCACACACTATATAACATCCAATACATTCTTTATGGACTCTTAGGGAACACTTTGGATTTTGTTCATAGTGGGGACCAATTTTATATTATGAGATTAAGGTGATAATTCATTAATTATTTGGATAAGGAAGCCTATAACCTAATTAGGAGTAATGTGCCTCAATATAAGCTAGTTAATCACTAGTGTAGGCTATGATGTGGGTATTTTCTTGCTAGTTCTAAAGAAAGAATTTTGATAAGGAATAATTAGTAGTAAATTAAATATGGTTGGTGCTAATAGACCTTGAATAATAATCTATCTCTTTACTTTGATGGCCTTATCATAAGTTAAAGGAAAGTCTAACACTAAAGTATATCTATATAGGAACATATCAATCAAAGGATCTAGTATATTTTTGTAAATTTCAATGGTTAATTGGGCTTCTAATTTATAGATTATAGTGATTCAATTATAAATATTCCAAAACCTAGCATTAAAATTTATTATGGGCTCATTGGATTCTCTTTTCATACAGATGAATGATAGGTATAAAACACTTTAATCAATGACTTTCCAAAATTGGGTGGGGAACATGTTACTAAACTAGTCCCAACTTGTGATAGATCCTTTGGATAAGTTTAGGAACTAATCATACACCATGTCTATTATAGTGAGCATGAAAAATATTCAATCAACACAATCATGTTTGACATTTAGAATATGGAAAGTAGTTTTTTATGAGTTTACATATTCCTTAATGGTACAACACACACCTAGTGTGAATCTTGTAAGATATATTTTTGGGTTCCTAGGTAAGTCATGGATAACTCGAAGAATTTTGATAACAGACCCAACTATCCATGCCATAGGTTCATCCATAGGTGGAGGTCAATTAGGGACAAACTAAGAGGCTGAGATAGTAGGTGTAACCATAGGTATTGAGCTCCCTCTATCAACTCTTTTTCTAATATTAAATTATAATAAGGATATTATAAGTTATTGAAGACCAGTTCACGATTTAGTGATCTACATAATAGGTTTTAGGTTTCTCATAGGTAGACTAGTAGCTTAAAGCCTTGTTACATAATGATAAGGGGTGAACTTATTCTAGAGATAATTGATGTTCTAATTTTAATCATGAAAACTTCTAGAAAATAATAAATAGTTGGTAGTAATATTCTAATTATCTATTTAGGCCAATTTCTTTGCCCCAATGTATTTATTGGATTAGATGCATCAAGTGAGCTCAGGAACAATTGGGAAATTTTCATCCTCTCATTTTAGGATCCTCTAATAGGAATGAAATACCACTCTTGGACATTATGGACTAACATGGTAAAATATAATTATTTTATAATATTCCTCATTATATAAAAGATAAGATGAAATGGAACTCCATGGCCCACTAAGGAGCACAAAAGAGAGGTCTAATGTGGAATACATACTAACAGTTTTGGCAAGATACACTAAGCTACCAATGATTATTTGATGAGGTATAGCCTATAAAATTATAAAAAATACTCATAGAGGAGTTTCTTTGCTAGAGATAATATATTCAAGAAGTGTGGGGAACACACACCTCTTTTACCATTGTGGAATTATGAATGATTGAGGGACTACCACATGGCACTTTGTCAATGTCTTTGATTCCTTAGTCATTTAGAAAATGAATAGTGTCTCTCTATAATTATTTTTTGGCCCACCTTAACTTATTTTAGTTGTGTACTAAATCCAAGGAAGAGTCCAAGTTGAGCTTCTTGATATTGTGATACTTGTTAATTTTTCTCTTGATCATGACTTGTGTATTTAGTTTGCTAGCTAAAATTGATCTAGATGCTAAGTCATCTTTAAAATAACAGATATATCTTTGTATTTGTCTTAGGACCCATCTTCATGTCTCATATATTATTTTTACTAAGGGAAACACATGGCATAATGTCATTTATTCCAGCTTCTTTATAACTTCATTGAGTCATCTATCTTACCAAATGTCTATTTTTATGCATCCAAGGATTGATTTATTTGTACAAGTTATTTTACTCATAGTGTGAAATTTGGCCTATTTTTTCTTCTTTGCATGAAATTGAATTTTATTTTTGTGTTATTATCCTTTCAATCATGATTTAGTGAGATATATACATGTGGCATGATCATGTTCTTCATCTTAGTCATTGAGATTTTGAACATGTACCCTAGGAATTTCGATACTGATAAGTGGGATGTCAAAATGTGGCACAATCATGTTAATCTATGGTATATAAAGCTATGATTTATTCTTATATATTTATATGGGTGATGTAGACATCCCTCACTTATCTAGGGGGTCTTTGATGTTTGATTGTGGGACTTGTCACTAGCCTACCTAATAAGCAACATATGAATATGATTATGCCATGTGGCATTATATTTCTTATCCAAATTATTGAGACTTATTTGTTTCATTATTTTATCTATAAGAATGATATTGAGACATGTGGAATGATCTCTAATCTCAAAGTCTCATGGATTCCTTTCCTTTTCCATTTAATTTGATATAAGTGATTAACTGAGATGAGAACATGTGGCACAATCCTAGTTTCTCAAGCACTCAAGAAAAAAGGATATATAAGCATTACCTCATAAAACATATGGAATTAAGATGAATACATGCATCTAAATCCCATGAACCTTGATACTTATCAAAGAAAAAGATAGTCATTTATAAAATACTTCATGAGGAAGCTAGGTGCCAACACATGGAATGATCTTAGAGCTTGGGGTCTATCTATTGGATTTTAATCTATAGTTCTTATCCATTGGAATTAAAATATAGGGACCTATCCTCTTTTAAATTTTACATTTTCTCTAGGTGTAAAATATACATGCATTGATGGTTTATGTAATGAAACTTTAGAAAAACAACTAAGTTTTAAAAATCACTCATATCAGAGGGGATAATTTTGAGGTGGATCAAATAAGCTTTGGTAATTTTACTATATTAATCTATAATAATACTAAAAATAATAAAGAACCTTGGTAAAAAATCAAGTTAGATCAGTTAGTTTGTAAAGTTGAAATCTGAATTTAGTGAATGTCATATCAATAAAAGCCAAATAAATGCATAAAATAACTTCAATAATCATGTAAATTTTAACCTTTAGACTCATGTATAACTAAAAATACTAGATTAAATAAGGGAACACTCCATTATTTTAAAATCATATCAAGGATTCATTTAGAATAAAAAAGCTTAGACTTATGACAATGACTTCTAGCTTAAACTTTGACTAATACATTTCACAATAAGACTTGAACATGGAATTTAAGTTCAAAGTGGATTGTCACTATAATTATGAAAATTGGGTGTTCTCTCATAATAAATATGACAATAATATTTCCCCATTTATATATCTATCTAATTTATAACTCTAACATGCTTAACCAAGCTAACTTCTTCCCCTATATTGGTCTTCATTAATAATCCCATGTATCTTATTGTTTTCATGTGGCCGAGGCTCAAGAGTAGATATATAACCATATGAAAATAATTAAGATTTAACAACATAATTAAAATAAAAGTTGAGTCAAACCAAGAAATATGAGAAAAAACTATGCATGAATAATACATCAAGTGTCATACATCGTCCCCATACTAAGAGAAAAAGTGTTGTTAAAATGTTAAAAAACACAATAGTACTGACAACCAAGTAGATCATATAGAAACTAATCCTAAATAACATATATAAGATAAAATTGAGGTAAATTCATATTGTTTCATAATTTTTCACCTATGAGAACACGTGATGCCAAGTGTTGAGGACTCCTATTCTAACTCTTATGCATTTCATCATTATTACTAGATGGGATTCCCCTCCCCATCTAATTTTACTATTGTATAATACATACCCACTCCTATTAGTAACCAAATCACTTAGGGTATTAATATTATAATTTAACATGAAAATATGATGTCCTTATCTAATCAACTTGTAAATGGCATGATACATGGGGGTAAAATTGTTAATGTTTACTGACACTCATAGGTAGCCTTATGTTTATGAGAAGCTCATCCCAACTTAGGTATACATGGAATAGGTCAAGTTAGGTATCTTGAATCATCTTTTATCACTTAGTTATAGATTATTCACATCAAAAAAATGAACATGCATTTAGGATAGGCACAAAGAATAGAAATAACAGATTTTAATGAAATAAAAAAGAGAGTTTCTAGTAAATTTACCAAATATCCTTACTACCAACCAATTTCAGAATCATCATATGAACTAATTTAGGCCTCATCATTACCTCTATCCTTTATTTGAACCTCATTTATATTCCATCCTCCCCTCCCTTGGTTGATACTATATATTGTCTATCCTTTTTTATTATTGTAGAGGAATTTCAAACCTCTATTACATGTGCCCCTAATTCTATATCTTGACCACTATATCCTCTTACCATTTCCTATTAATACATAGAATATCCTATTTCTTCATAAATTGACACTCCTCTTCCTCATCTCCAATTTTTACTATTTTCTTGAATTGTTATCCTTGAGACCAATAGTTCCCATGGTAGTCAGCCTACCTGACCATCATTAATCTTTGTCTCTCACCTATATGTCACTTGTGGAACAAGGATGTCCATCACATACTAAAGGATAAAATATTTAAGGGCTATAACTACATAATGCATCTCTACATATCCTCTCATATCCTTGACCTATAAATCTATATGACATACCATAGATGTAAAATCTTTATCAAACCATAACCATCACATCCCTACATAAGGTTGATGATTATTTATCATATAGTGAGGTTAACTATAACTTTGGGTGCATCTATTAAATGATCCATATATACCAATATAATTGAATTAATGAAACTTGTGTCCCTAATCTTGAATATTCTATAATAGGGAGTTAGATATTCATAAACACAACTAATCACCAACATCAGGTGGCTAAGATAGATTGTACTTAATCTAAATATCATGTACATGTCTCTATATGTATTATATAAAACATCTCATGCCTAGATATACTACTTCATGTCCTCCTCATTTTTTCTAATTATGGGCTGAAAATAGTAGAAGAACTTCTTATGAGCTTGTATTGGAACACACTTAAGGCCAACATACCAATGATAACCATTGAAATTTCATGAATGTAATCCTACTCAACTCATACTAACTTCACCCAACGATTAGAAGCCACATAATATATATTCCCATTAGGTAAATAGTCTTACCATATATGAGCCTATGCTATATCCATAGTCTCTTAAAAATTAAATATATACCCTATTACTAACATGTTTAAAATCCTATAGATATCCTTTAGGGTGATGGTCCACTCACTAAAAACATGTGTAAAATGGAATTTGTTTTGGTCTGCATCCCAATAGGTAAATAAATCACATAAAAATATATTGGTTGGGATGAATAATTTCACCCAATAAATCTATTATATAATAGTTTGATACAATAAGGAAATTTCATCAACAGTCAATAAAGTATCTGCTTAAGTCAACCAATCCTACTCTTGGGCTCGATCCCACCTAACATAGGTCCCATACATCCACAAAAAAATAATAGTTTATTAGTCTAAGCCTTCCAAAACTAGTTGAAACCCCTCCTATAGTGAAACCACCTCTTAAATTAGGGGTAAATTATGAAACCTTACGGTAGTTCCATAATTTTTGGTCTATGTAGACCATTGGTTATGCAATTATCATGGCACTTGTGTTACCATTTTTCCAATTGTGTAACTTTTGGTCTATGTAGACTATTGGTCATGTAACCCCCATTTCAGTTTCATAACTATAAGTATGATTATGTAACCACCAATCTACATAAACCAATAGTTTTTTCCCACAAAGGGAGTTTCATACACCAAATCCATAAATATATAAAAACAAATTTAATTAAAAAAAAATCTAAAGTGCATTTTGTTTACATTTTCCTAGTTACATAGATATTTTAATCATTTAAACTTACTTTTAATAGAAAATACCAATTCTATATAGTTTTATAAAAATCTAAGAAACCTAAAGTTTTATAGAAAATTGACAAAACATATATGACCCTGTCCTATAACTTATTGTGGCATTTTCATCTTCTCTCTACTCTCTCTCTATCACATATCTTTACTTGTGATTTGGTCAAAAGTGGGATAGAGATCACAATTTGGAAAGTGTGTTAGTGAATTTTTTTTACAAATTTGGAATAAAATGTTATTTATAGTATATTTTATTTTATTTTTTTAATCAAAATTACCATTTAAGCATAATTTGTCTTATTTGATTAATTTTCCAACAATTTGATGTATTTGTTAGTTTGCATATGTAGAGTGGCATGGGGAGAACTAGGTACCCTTCACCTAAATCAATAAAAATAAATTTCATTTTTATTTTCAAAAAATTTGTAATTTTTGATTTACTTTTAAGTTTGCATCTCATTTCAGGGTTATATCTATTTTCTCGATGTTTAACTCATCCCCCTATATGATGAACCAATTATTATTTTTTACTTGAATTAATGGTAAGTATTCTCATCTTTTTTTTCCATTAAATAATTTAATTTAGATATTTTTCAATAAATTTCATTAAATTCTCATATTTTGGTTTTAATTGATGAGGCATTTAGTATGGATTCACTACACCACATAGGTAGGAGAGGTATGTTCTCAAACCTTTTAATTTAATGGCATGTATGATGTAAGAGAAGTATATTTAGATATTTATTTTTCCAAAAAAAAAATATTAAATAGGTTTTAGGGGTCATATATTTTCTAGTTGAATATTTTCCATACTTCACCTTGCCTTGTTTTGGTCATTCTAGCTTGTTTTTTATTTTCCCACCAGAACTAAAAATTTGAATTTTTTAACTTGTTTAGAGAGTTTTAAGAAATTTTATAATTTCATAATGGTTTTTTTCATCATGATAAATCATGAATGGTTAAATTAATTTTTTATACATGTTTTATAATAGGTCAAATATCTTAACTCATATGTAACTAATTCAAACTCAATGGAGGTTGAAATCTTGGGTTGAGTTTACTAAGATGGTTAGGTAGTTCTGAGAATTTTCGAAGGAGAGAGGAAGAATATAGGATTAAATGTGGAGGATAATAAACAAATAATAGGTACCAATAGATTACAAAATTAAAAAATATTTTGACAAAATTAATGAAAAGTTTTAAAAAACATGGTATTGGATGGAGTGTGTAACAAGTTTGTACCAAAACAATGAAAGATTGATTCAACTGAGTTTCTCATTGAAAAATAAATATGATTATTAATGTGAGAATTATTATTTTTATTTAATAATTTTATTTTTTTAAAATATTTTTCATTCATTTTTGCAGGTCATAAGACATAATACAGGTATGTTACATTTAAGAAGGTGCTTTTACAGTCAGGAAAACATTATTTTCTCATATTTTGAGATTATTCAAAGTTATAAAATATTAAATATAGTTTTATATAAATTTATAAAACCTTATTTAAGTTAGATATTAAAAAAATGTATTAAATTTGAAATTTAAATTGATTTGGTGCTCTCAACCTCTATATAGTCAACTAGGGTTTTAGTGTACGGAAACCTTTAACTTGAAAATGAACACTTAAAATTGCATGAAATTTTATGGAGAGATTTTCTAGGATGTTTATGAAGGTAAGTTTTTTTTTAAATATTTTTAATTCCCAAAAATAAATATATTTAAAAATCTTGGTCTATACTCTAAACAAAGTCCTATTTAGAGCACTAGAATCATTAAAATCATCATAACTTGAAAATGATCCATCTAAATGAAATTAAATATTTATAGAGTTGAATGAAGGTAAATTTTAGGTTTTAAATTTGCTTTAAAATTTTTAGGTCACCTAAATAAAAATTTATTGAATAAATTCAGTCTAAAATCCTAATTTTAATGTCTAAAAACCCTATTTTAAACTTTTCTTCTATTTTTAAATTTGAATAAAGGTATAAATTAGTATGCTAAGTTGAGAGAAAATAAAATGAATTTGAAAAAGGATTTTATATCATTAATATTAAGTTTTTGGTAACCATTTTATTAAAATAATACTTGAAGACCTATTCTTCCTTAACCATCTCCATCATTTTTGGTATTAGAGTAAGTATTAGTTGTACTTCAAAGGTGACCTAAGGATAAATATATTTAAATAATAAGAGTGATGAGTAGGTTGTGAAAAATAAAATTTCAATAAATTTAAATAATGAAACTTAGATGAGGATCACATAGAGGTGGTTCTAGAAGAGGTCAAAGAAGAAAACTAGGTGAAGCATTGCTAGAAGAGATGAGAAATTTATAAGCATGTTTGGACATAATAGAAATTTCTCAAAGAATATATATTGTGATAGGTGATGTGAGTGAATGAGTAGGAAGAACACAAGAAGAGGTTTCATAAGAATAAGAGGAAGAAATAATGGAATAAAGGCTGTTTAAAGTAGTAATAGGAATATGATCTAAGTCAAAATTAGAAGTCCCATTATAAGGAGGAAGTTTAAATGTTGAACTTGTAGATTGGATAGCTGTAATGGATAAATAATTTTATTTATAAGGAATAACTTAAGATAATAAGGTCAAGTTTTCTTGTAAAATGTTTAAGAGACATGAATATCTTTGGTGGGATAGTGTCCAAGAGGAAATAAATAAAATAAATAAAGAGAAAATAAAATCTGGGATAGGAATGGTAGTAAAACTCAAATCAAAATTCATGCTTGTATACTACTAGAAAAAATTATTTAAGAAACTCCAAAACTTGAAGTAGAAAGACATAAGTGTAAAGGACTATACTGAAGAATTATACAGATTAAAATTAGAATTGGTTATGTAGAAGAATAAGTTGATAAATTATAAAATTATATCAATGTTTTGAGATTTAACATTCAAGATGAAATCAGTTTGTTATCTCCAAGATCAATGGAAGAGGATTATCAATTTTCTCTCAAGGTAGAAGATGAGTTGGATAAAAGAAAAAATTAAGAATCTATAAGAGGAGTCATAAGTTTTAGAGATAGAGGACATCAAGGTGGTATAATTCATTTTTAGGTTCATAATGAAGAAGAAAATAAATATCGAGGTGAAGAAAATAATATAAGACAATGTTATTCATATAGAGGAAGAATCCATATATAAGTGGTAGAGGAGAAGGATTTTATTGAGATTTTTAAAAGTGTAATAAGTATGTTAGTAATAGTTCATATTAATGTCCTACAAATTCACAAGTAATACATATAAAAAATAAAGGCAATAACTAAGTTTTTCAATCTAAATAAGAAAGTGTGGGATTACCATCACATGTGGAAGAACCTAAATTGGGAGTTTTTATTGATGAAGAATACTACTAAATCTAAATAAAGAGGTGAAGGAACCAACCCAAAGGAAGAATTTTTTTAGGACTACATATAAATAAAAATACAAGTGTTGTAAATTATCAATGATATAGTAGTACATATAACTTGGTTTCTTCAAAAAAGGTTGAAAAACTAGAATTGATAAGATTGACACATCCTACATCATATAGAGTATCTTGTCTCCAAAAGGGACATCAAGTAGTATCCAATGAGTAATTTAGGGTTGATTTTTAGATTGGTATCTATAAGTATGACTTTATTTGTGACATTATGACTATATATGTTTTCTAGGTGTTGTTAGATAGACATTCATAATTTGATAATAGAGTTATACATGATATAAGGTGTAACACCTATACATTGGATAAAGATGGTAAGAAACATATTTTGACACCATTGAAATATGGTAGTGAATATGAAAAAAATAATAAAGTGATAATAGTAGGTGGAAAATAATTCTTTCTATTGATGAAATAATAAGAGGTAAGTTGTGCATTGATCTCTAAACCCAAGATAATCATTATAATAGCTACTAAATTGATTGATTTTCCATTAAATATTTAGAATTTTTTAGATGAGTATGTGGATATAGTGGTTTAAAATTTTTCTAATGAGTTACCACCAATTAGTAGCATAAGCCATCATATGGATTTCATTCTAAGAGTTACTTTTTCAAACCAAGTAGCCTATAAAATGGCACTTAAGGAGAACGAAGAGATCAAAAGACAAGTATAAGAGCTATTACATAAAATCATCCAATCAAAGGAATTTTCCAATAAACTATATAAGAGAGGAAATTTTCCATGTGAATATCTCAAATATATTTTTAAAAGTATAAAAAATAAGCATGTGAATGAGGAGGAAAAGGTTATCTTGAGGGAAAACAAGAGTGTTATGTTCTCATGTTAAGATCCCAATACTGATTTTAAAAACAACAATGATGAATAGATTTGTGAGTATACTATAGATTAAGGAGTTATAATGAAGGATAAGATATATTTGATAGAATTTTAGAAAGAATATGGACACTATGTAGAGTTGTAAATAGTGGAAAAGATCATCCAAGTAGAGTTGAATGTTTTCATGGTGGAAACATTGGATGTAGATTTTATGCAAGTAATTTCACACAAAGAGATAATTAATAATTTTTAGATATGAAAATGATATGAAATTATAGGTTGTATTGAGGATAAGATAGCCTTCGAGGTGCCTACTATGGATCTTCTGAGAGCCCATGGTGAGAGTGAAAGATATGAGAAGCATGTGAACAACATACCTTTAGATCATGATCAAGTGGTTGAAGGATTATTTTTGGGAGATATTGATTTAATAAATGTGTTTTTTATATGTGTAGGTACAAAAATGGATAAGAGGAGAAATAAAAGACATAAGTGTGGTTCAGTTCAACAAATTCATATATAGGAGAAGTGAATTGAAGAAATAAAATAAGAAGATACTATTATTAACAATTGTAACAATAGAAGTGTTTTTAATAGTTATATAAATAGTTGTTATGGATATTAAATTACTATATGATTATCATAATATTGAAATGGAAAAAAATGAGAGTGAAAAAATGATGGTACAATAGTTTTCTGAAGAAGACATACAACATGGAGTTCATTTGTAGTAGCTACAGGTGGGAGAAAAGACTCTCATAAGAACAAGTGAAAGAGATTGGAAATAAAATGAACTAATTATTTTAATGTGGTATACATATATATTTATATATTAAAATAATACACAACAAAATTACCTTCAAATTTTGAGGAACAATTCATTGATTGGGAGCGACATTGAAGACCTCATAAATAAGAGATCATGAATAGGTTTTATACTCAAAGAGCTTTATATAGGATAATTATATGTAAATGTTTAAATTTAATATATATATATATATATATATATATATATATATATATATATAATATATATATATATTAAATAGGTTTTATGGGTTATATTTTGTCTATTTTATTATTTTACATGCTTCACCTTACTTTTTTTTCTTTCATCCTAGCTTGTTTTAATTTTTCCCACTAAAGCTAGAAAATTAAATTTACGAACTTATTTTGAGAGTTTTAAGAAAATTTATTATTTTATAATGGTTTTTTATTATATGATAATTAATGGAGAGGTATATTAATTATTATGAATGTTTTATAATAGATCAAATGTATTACCTCATATGTAACTAAGTCAAACTCAATGGATGTTAAAAGCTTGGATTGAGTTTACTAAATTGGTTAGGTAGTTTTTAGAGTTTGAAAATGAAGGAGAGAAAAGTAGGAAGATAGGAGTACATTTGTATGAGGATAAAACAATAATATATACCAATAAACCTAAATATTTTAAAATATTTTGAAAAAAATAATGAAAAGTTCATAAAAATAAGGTATTGTCTAGACTATGTAACAAGTTTATTCCTAAAGAATAAATCTGATTATTTATGTAATTTATTATTTATTTTTTATTTAATCATGTTATTTCTTATAAAATAGTTTTTATTCATTTTTGAGGTCTTAAGAGACAATACATGTCTGTTACATTCAAGATGGTGCATTTACAGTCAGGAAAAAGTTACTTTTCTCAAATGTTGAGTTTTTTAAAGGATAAAAAATAGTTTAAAAAGATATATACAAAATTTTAAGACCTTAAATAAGTTTAATATTCCAAAAAATGGTATTAAATTTTAAATTTCACTTGATTTGGTGCTCTTGGCCTATACATAGTCAAGTAGGGATTTTTGTGGACTAAAACCTCAATAACTTGAAAATGTACCATTAAAATTGCATGAAATTTTGTGGAGGTGTGTGTTAGTAAGTTTTGGAAATATTTTTAAGTGTTTTAAATTTTTTTAATTATTTAATCTCAATATATTCAAAAAATGCAGTCTTCAGGTATGAAAGAAGAACTGTTTACAGCACTAGAATCACTAAAATATTCATAACTTGAAAATGATTCAACCATATGTAATGAAAATTTTTAGAGAGGGTAATGAAGATAAATTTTAGGTTTTAACTTTGGTTTAAATTTTTTAATGCATCTAAAAATAAGTTTATTAAATAAACTTAGTCTTTAGGCCCAATTATAAGGTCTAGAAACCATGTTTTCACTTTTTATTGCATTTTCATGTTTGGATAAAGGTATACATTAGTGTGTTGAGTTAACTTAAATTAATGT
Organism: Torreya grandis; assembly: GCA_037957365.1. NCBI lineage: Eukaryota > Viridiplantae > Streptophyta > Pinopsida > Cupressales > Taxaceae > Torreya > Torreya grandis. The sequence continues at coordinate 2,348,122 of JARHVA010002566.1, read as the reverse complement.
GAAAAAGTATTTTATATCATAAATATTCATTTTTTAGTATCCATTTTCTCTTAATATAGATTGTATACATATTCTTCCTTAACGCCTCCATTAGTGTGCCACTTCTCATGAAAAAAAAACCTATGCAATTGATGATAAGTTGTATCCCTAAGGAGAAAATATGTAAATAACAAAATTATGTATGGTGAAATATTTAAAAAAATATGATGATCATGGTAGGAAATCTAAAAAATAATAACATATTGAGATCCATTTTTCTACCTATTTCCCTCTTTGCTACTTTTCAAACCTTCTCTAAGTGTCAAATTTTCAAACCTTCCCTTAAATATGTTTCACCCTCAAAACATGATAAGAAATATGAGGGACAAATGGAATCCATACCATAGATATGAAGATAGGTTTAAGACTAGATAAAGGCACATTCATGTGTCCTTTTCTACTTCCACTTCTTTCACCTATGCTCAGATATGAACATGTACATCAATAGGGTGAACATGAGCACTATAACTGAAGGTTGAAGTGTAATTTAAACCATCATGATCATATCCTCAAAATGAGAGTAAGGATGTTAAAAATATTCTACTTGATTAATGATTTGAGGATACATCTCATCCCCTTTAGCATTTTTATATGATAGAGTTGAAGCTTCAATTACTTATTTAGTCTATGTAGTTTCCAAGTTAGGTTCTTCAAGTACTAGTTCAGGTGATGCTATTATTAGTTCAAACACTACTAGTGCTTTTGGGGGGATTTGGGTGCCTTATTCGATGATTTTAGTAGTGTTGTGTTTGGAAGTAGGTGTAGAAACCATGGTGTCTCACCATGATCATAGTGGACATGATATTCAATGACTTGGATAAGCCACATGCTTCCATCATGGATTGAGGTTGCCAAATTTGAACCTCTGATCAAATCTCATTTTGAAGTCCATTGATGAAAAAATGTTCCAATAATTTATTAGCTAAGCCTACAGTCTTATTGATGAGATGTTTAAATACTATTTAGTATTCTCAAACAATGTTAGTTTGACCAAATTACATCAATTATTTTGATAAAATGTGAAGGCCCATGATTATAATTGATTGGATGTCTGCTTTAATCAAAAATGCATCCTTACACAAAGACCATAGATTTTTTTAAAATAATGTAGTAGTTAATAGAACTAAAATAAATTTCAAACAACTAAACCAAAATTTAAAATTTGAAATGTTATGTAAATATGTAAAGGAGCCACACAAAACACAAAAATGGGTTGCCATAATTCACTACATTCTGAGAGTAGAATGCATAAAAATAGTTAGATTTTTTTTATTAATATTTTTACAATAGTAATTACTAAAACTATTATAAATTTAAAACTACTAAACAAAAATTCAAATTTTTAATAAAAGCTATAAATTAGTTTCATAAAACCTAAAAATTGTTTGGCATAATTCATTACCAATTTAGAGCAGTTTAAAGATGAATAGTAATGATTTTGAAGGCAAAAACAAAAATCTACACTTGGACTATGTAGATATGACTTTTAAAAACCTATAATATATAATTAAGATCTAAGATATGCTTTTTTAATTCCTTCACTATGCAATAAAGCTCAAAATTATGCCTTCAAAAAAGATCATAGAAATGGACCTAGAAAGTGCTCTGATACTAGATGTTAAGAGCATGTATGCTAAAATAGACAATAACACTCATATAACTAAAATAATAAATATATTGATGTATTATTTTTTTTGAATAAGGAATAAATACAATATTGGGCCATTTTTAGGGGATACCTCCTTTGATCAAGGATAAATTAAAAATAATTTCTTCTTGGATGACTTACAATTTATTATACCCCTTTATTTATATTAGTTCTCATCTAACCAACTCTTCATTCCAATATATGTGGTACTAAACTAATTATTCATTATTATACTATTTATGATACTAATCCACCAATACATATGTATATTACACTCCAAACCTTGTAAACCTAGGATTTATACAATGCACAATTTTAGATAGTAAAATTTTCTACTAGGTACTTGGAATGACAAGTTTAACATACATTTACCACACATGACTTAGAAAAAAAGTATAATAATTACCTACCATTATCTCATCCATAAATTCTACCTTATGAATTTAAACTTGTGATTCTTTTATTACACACCTAAAATAACCTCATTTCCTATTTCAAACATGCATACTATCCTACATATACATGCCTAAATTCTTAGTTTTTTCCTCATATGCATGGGTAATTAACATGAGAATGGATCAACATTTATATTTAAAATTAACCTACACATGTTAATAATGAAATTTTACCGACAAAAATTACTTTTTAAAATGTAATCATTCATTATGGTTGGACAATCTAGTTAGCATGTCTCTGGCATGATAAATCACCAAATTGATTTCAATCAAGGACTCAATCTATAGAGTATCAGAGCATGGTTTCTACATTGGGAGATATAAGGATCATTATTTGGTACCTATTATTTTTCAATTAATTTATGGTTGTAATTTTTAGGTGTTACAACTAATTTAGGAGGTGATAAATGTACACATGAATATTCCCTTCAATAATGGACTCTTCAGTGAAGTAATAAATGGTTGGATTCTTGTTTACATCTCTACACCTAAGAGACCCATTTTAATATTTTTGGACATCCACTCATCTAGTAAAAAAATAATATTGGATGAAGCCTTGGAGCAAGGTTATAAAAATTTGTTAGTAAGCTAAATGGCTATGTGGGCTAAGTGATTGTTATATCATAAGAAAGATCTTGTGTGCTAGGTTTTATGGGATATTAACATAATCATTTTCATAGGCGTATTTACTTGGAGGAATTCTTAAATGATATATTTGATAGATTGACATTGGTTATTATGACCATTGAGATTGATCTCAACTATACAATAGAGTTTCTTGTATGTCTAGGGTCAAGATGGGCTTTTCTAGGTTCAGTGACCCTTTTTCTAATAAATGGTTCCTTTACACTCAAGTAAAATGTGTTATAATGTTTCCTAATGTGTCTCACAACTTTATTGATGAGATTATAATGGATTGGGATGCATTAATGAATATTTCCCATTTTCTTAAGTTTCTATATCTTGCCTTATGGGTAGTGCTAAGAAGATGTTTTTCATAGTTCCTCAAGTCGAAAGCCTTGTCTATGTGAAAATTAGAGGGATACATAGACTTAGGGACATAATTTTCTTGTGTGAGGGATTGATATAATTATAATTGTGAACATGGGTTTCTACTTGGAACTTATCTATATACATGAAATTATTGTTAGATTTCATCCTCACCTTGTGTGATGAATTGATGATACCACATGGATGGCCTTAATAGGGAGATTTCATGTTTGTCACTTTGTTTTAACCTATCCTTGTATAGAATGGCATTATTATCTATTTTGGTGTGAGATATGAATTTTTATATATAAACACTAGAGATACTATCCATTGAGTTGAACATCAGTGTTTGTTTTAGAGGAACATGTTACCCTTTAAATCATCTTGGTACCAAGTAGGTGAGATTATTGACATAGTTTTAAATGTTGACTATTTCAAAGTGGTAACTTTATCTCTAATGAATGTTAACTTGATATCCAAGGTTTATGAATCTATTTTTTATGTTCAAATTAATTTTTGTTTTTAATAATTTAATTTTATACCCTTATTCCTTAGAGTATATTCTTAGATAACACACTTGTGTTGAGCGAATGGTGATTCAGATGTGATCTTGTTGTTAGTGACCATTGAGTGGAATGTGATTTTTTTCCTCATTTATACAAAGTTTAGAGTATATTTTCCTTATTATGGATCATATTTAGTATATTAATGTATCCATGGTAGTTTTAACTCCTTGATAATGAGTTAAATTCCTCATAAATGATATTTCATTTTGTGGTGGTGGCACCTACTTAGGTGGGTTTACTATGATTCTTAATACTAGTGAATGCATAGAAGTCTCTTTTATATCTATAGGTAGTGTTAACCCTAAGTGGATGTGTATTCAATGAATTAGGATGGATATATAACTTGTATTACTTATTTTATTCCAATCTTGGAGAAGGTAATATTACTGAAAAATTCATTGCATAGCCATTTATAGTAGGACATGACAATTCATATTTGCTAAACCTAATTAAGGAATATCTTGTTTTAGATTAAGGTAGAAATAGGTTTTGAAGGGACCTTGAAACCCAAAAACAAAGGGAGAAGGATAAAACAGAAATGTCCATAGGCAAAATCTAAAACCTACTTCAAAAAAGTATCAAAATTAGGTTTTACATGGACCTAAAACCACCATTGAAGATAATCAAAAGACTAACCCCAGGTTTTTCAGAGACCTAGAAACTCCATAGTGATAAGGAAACAAAAAACCAGGAAATGGAACCAGATATTACATCCAACTAAAAGAACTAGGACCTATTCTTCTAGTTCTAAAATCATCTTCACTGCTTCCTTACCTTTCACAATAGTGTCCTGAATGGCTGTAGCCACTGACATGGCTCCCTCTTGCATTGCTTTCTTTCTTGAGCTCTGTCTTGTTCTCTTGCTTGGCCCCTCCAAGGATTTGATTTCCTCATTTGCTCATTTTCTAATGTTTACAGTAGCTACACATATGCTAGAGGTAACCTCCTCCATCTTCATTCTACTTTTCTTAATGATTTCCCTTAGGTTTTTCTCATAGTCTTTGAGTTTGATAGGAATATCCCTCATCTGCTTTTCTATGTTATTGATTTTATTCCAAACTACTTCCTAGTTACGTTCCATTATTTCTATTTTCTTCTTGAGTACCATTATCTCCTTATACATCCATGAGTCGAATTAAAGGATAGCATCTGCTTTGCACTTGGCCAAGCTCATAGGGGGGTGCCTCCCATCATTCTGCCTTATATCACTCCAATCTTCTGTGTTCCTTTTTGGACTGTTTTCAACTTCTTCCATATGATCCTCCCTTTTCATCCATTTCTGTTCCTTAGTTTCAACAGGGCTTTCATTAAGGAATATCTTGTTACACAATACTAAAGGAGAGTGTTACAAATAATATAGTAAAAAACAATTATACAATAGCCTTAGCTGATCCTAAAATACATAAAATAAATCTAATATAGTGCTCACTAATTTTTGTGGTAAAAAGGGTGGTATATTGAGTATTTCTATTAATGTCAAAGATGCATGTTGTAAAGGTGGATGTCAAAAGATGGCTAAGCCTAGTTGGTAGTGTGTGAAATGACAAGGTTAATTGAGAGAGTGTTGTCATCATATAAAGAGAAAGAGATAAGTTTAAGGTAACTAATTCCTTAAGGTTGCATGAAGGTACAGGTCATTGATGTCAAAGTGCATAAGAAGCCTAGTCATGAGCCTAATCATGACATAAAGATGTATGTGCATGAAAATGAATGAAAAATGACATTAAAATGTTGTATGTAACTATTTGAGCATGTATGTGAGGCATTGAAATATTCATGATAGTTTTAGGGTGAGCCTATAGGGGTAGGACCTTTAGACTAATCTTACACCTAGACCTTTTCTAGACCCTGGTTGGCCTAAAGAGGTATGAAGATAATAATTCAAGGAAGGTATGCATATGTGAGCATGGAAAGAGGTGAGACAAGTTTTTTTTATGAATTTTCACAAATTTTGAGGTCATGGTTTGAACAAAATTACATAAATAAGTGTTTTAGGCCTTCTCAAGTTCATAAAATGAGGTCTCAAGACTTGAGAAGTACTTTCAGGCATTCATTGGCACATGTAACCTCTGCATGGTAACCTAAGATACTAAGGAGATATAGGGAAGGATCCCAGATAATATTTTCAAGCATTGGTTTTGGATTTATGGGGTAGGACTTTATGAACAAACATTAATACCAAAACATGTGTTGAACCTAACTAAAACCCTAATAAAGACTTGATGTGAAAGACATTGTTAAAATAAACTCAATATGGATTAAAATGTCTATATAAACTATTTTTTCATGTATTAAACTCTCCTAAGTACCTCTAGGTGGTCATAGTTTGTCAGATGAGATATAAAATGCATAGATACATGCTTATTTGTCAATAAATTATTATAACTCTCAAAAGTTGTATATATAAAGAAAATAAAATGAATGGGAGAATAAGATAGAGACTAGTTTTTAATTTCAATAATTATATACAGATAGTTTATATCTTTAAAATTTTCTAATTTGGTCATCTAAGTAGATAGTCATTAACAGACCTAATGGTGAAAATAGTGCAAAAACTAGGTTGAGATGTGAAGATGGATTTAAGGGTCTAAACATGTCAAATTGATGACAAAAGTACATGAAGAGTTTTTTTTATTAATTTTAATTAATTTTCATTCTTGGAAGAAGTTTTAAATGTAAGTGAATATGGTGAAAAAATTACTCACAAAATGGTTTGTCGGGTTCAGATAAGACTATGTGATATAAAGTCATGAAATTGCTTTATAAGACCAATGTTTAGAATTAGACCATATGATTTTTATATCTAAGGATATTATGGAGATATAATATAAAAATTTAAATTCATTAGTACCCATGAAAAGTGTCCTTATAGGTGATGTAGGTCTAATTCACCATGACTCATTTTTGAGGTAAATTGGAAGTTCTAAGTGAGTGAGTTATAGATATGTTCTTGAGCCTTTATTTCCTAAGTGAAAATGTTAAAAGAAATTGGTGATGAATATAGGTAATTTATTATATATATATATATATATGTATATATATATATTATTATATATATATATATTATATATATATATATATACATACATGTTACTTTTGTTATATTTTAGTTTCTTAAGGGTGTTTAACCTTCATTTTTTCAAGACATACTTTTCAAGTACACAAGCCTAATAAGACAATTTATCCTAAAAGAAATTTCATGGTATGAATGAAAGATGCAGGTCTAACCAAGCATATAAAATTCATTAAAGGTCATTATATAAGTTATTTAATGGTTTTATATTATTTAATAATGCCATTTGGTCCCAAGAGAATCAATATTTGATGCCAAAAGGATAGACCTAATGTAATTAGGTCTCTATGAGACCTAAAAGAGAAATGAGGCCTAATTGAGTTGTTACATACAAAAAAGGGTCCAAATTTCATTTGAATCATGTTAATAAGATATTATAATACTTATTATAAGGCCTAAAAAATAGTTTTAAGGTGTGCATCCTACCAAGTGGTGTGTAACCATGAGACTTGTATATATACAAAGTAGTTTAGGCCTATTTGTTGTGTACAATTAAAGTAAATAAAATTTGTATTGGTAGATTAAAATTAGGTATTTAAATGAGACAATAATATTAAATTATATGTTTGGTGATATAAATTCATGAGGTGGTTGATTTAGTTCTGAGTCACTTAGGGATTTTGTGTTTCCTTGCAAGTAGGTTCTTATTAAAGCCTAGTAAAGTGGGTGTTTGACTTCATTGTGGTTGGTGTTCCACGTTGAGTTGGTAATAAATAGAATTGGATAAAAATTTTATAGTATTTTACTCCATTTTCATATATTATAGTTTTTTCTTCCTCTTGAGGTTTTCCCACTCATCTATGTGTTTTTTATGTTATACTCATCTGAATAGTCTTTATGCATTGGTAGATCTCAAAGTTGCTTTCATAGTTCATGAATGATTGGATATAAATAAATGAAATTTTTTGTTACATTGATTAACCACCCATTTAGTATGCTTAAAATAATTACTATCAGATCCTAGTCCTTTAAAGCATGCCTAATAGATTAAAGGTGATCTTATAAGCACAAGCATGTCTAGTCATCAGGTACAAGGAGGTTTCTTAACCAATAAGGCTCCTCTCTTCAATGGTAATAAATATGAATTTTGGATAATCATAATGAATAATTATCTAATGTATTTATTCTATAATATATATAAATATTTTGTTTATTAATTAACTCCATCTTTTACACCACCAACTGATGCAACATGCAAGAAGGCAAGTGAGAACAACTCTAAGTAAATGAATGCCATCCTATGTGGTCTTTTAGAGGCATAATTTGTAAAATTCATGCACTCTAATATAACCAAAAGAATTTGAGAAATTTTTTAGACCGTATATGAAGGATACACCAAAGTCAAGTTGGAAAAGTTACAAACCCATCGAAAGAAATTTGAAATTCTAAGAATGAAGGAGGATAAAAACATTGCATCTTATCTATTAAGAGTATATGAAGTGGTAAATGTCATCAGAGGTCTAAGAGAGAAGATGAAAGAGTCAATAGTAGTAAAAAGGGTATTGAGATCCCTTATATCTAAGTTTGATTCAAAGTTATCTATTGTGGAGGAGATAAAATATCTTAACATAGTACAGATGGATGAGCTTCATGGTATCTTGACTACCTATGAAATGAGAAAAATTTATGGAAGAACTTCCAAGAAGGAAAATTCATTCAAATCTTAGAAAAAGTTACAAGGTAAAAAGGCCAAGGATGATGTTGATAAAGACATTGATGATGACAATATAGAATCCATGGTTTTTATAAAACTAGGAAATGATTAAGTAAAAGGACAAGTTTCCTTTCAAGTGATTTAACTATAGTAAGATTCATTATTTTACATCTAAATATATGATGGATAAAATGATGAACATCACAGTGATGATAAGAAGGTATATAATCCTAACAAGAGTAAAAAGGGTTTCATGAATTATGAAGGCAAGAAAGGGACATTCAATAACAAGATAAGTTTCTATACCAAAGAAGATAGCAACTCATCTGATGTAAGTGACACAAGTAAATCTAATAGTGATGATGATATTAATGATCATGATAATAATGAAACATTATTCATGGATATAAAAAAATGATGAGGGTTTTTTGAAAGGGAAAAGTTGTATTGATGATGAAGAATCAAATGAAAAAGATGTTGAAGTGAACCTTGAGGTAGAATTCATGAGTTCTCTAGAGGACCTAAAGTTCCAAATAAGGAAGAATAAAATACTAAGATCATTGGCTAAGAGTTATGAGAAACAAATCAATCTCTTTGAAGAGAGACTAAGCAACAACACCAATGAACATGAGGATATCGTAAAACAATTGGAAACTCATATTAAAATTATCACTATAAGTCTTAAGACTAAGGAGGAAGAATGCATAAAGTTTGGAATAGAAATTGATTCCTTGAAGGTATAGTTAGATTAGGCAATAGTCAAGTTGAAGACACATTACAAGTTTGAAAAGAGTACTAAAGTTCTTAGTGATATTTTTAATAATAAAAGTTTTACACATGAAAAGATAGGTCTCAAGTTCAAATTAAGAAAAAAAAAAAAAAGTCAAACCTCAAATAACAATTGATAATCAATAAATGATGGTACTAAAAAAATAAATACCTAAGTAAAAACTCCCAAATTCGAGACTCAAGTTTATCATCAACAAGTCAAGAAGATCTTGAGTCTTTCAAGAGACAATAAAGGTATAAGTGCATCATTCAACATTAGATAGACGAGGTATGTGAATCCTTTCAATGGTTACTTTTTATCATGCACTCAATATGGACATAGGGTTTTAGACTATAGACATCATGCTAGAATCAATTCCTCATGGAGGAATAGGATGAATACACATCTCTATAGTAGAAGTAAAATTTTATCCTATAATTGTGATCAAAGAGGAAATATTGCAATGGATTTTAAGATAAGGAATATGAGGAAGATTAGTTAAGACAAAAGGATATATGGTCATACCACTAAGAAGTAGATCAAGAATTTAGGCCCTATGGACAAGGTTAAGAAGGAACATAAGACTAAAGGAGAAGAATCTATTCTAGCTCAGACTACCTTTCAAATTGAAGATGAAGGCATGAAATGGTATATATATAGTGGTTACTCAGGCCACATGATAGGAGAAAAGATCAAGTTCATCTCATTGAATAAGAATTCTACAAGTAACATTGAGATTTAGAGATAACACAACTATCAATATAGTTGGCAAGGGCATCTTGATTTTGGAAAATGGGAAGACCAAGATAGATAATGTGTTATATGTGGAAGGTTTGAAACATAACTTGATTAGTGTAATTAAAATTTGCAACCAAGGACACACACTAACCTTTCATGACAAAGGGTGTGATATAAGGAGATCTAAATCAAGAAGACTAGTTGCTAATGCTAAGAGGACTGAGAATAATATCTATGTCTTAAATGAGATAAAAAAGAGACATAATTTAGGAATAAGATAGATGAAAGTTAATATTGTCATAGAAGGTTAGGCCATCTAAAATTTGATAAAATGGTCAAGAGAAGCTCTAAGAAGTCTACGAATAACATGCCTAAAATCACTAAACCTATCAACACACTTTGTACGGCATGTCAAAATGGTAAGAAAACTAAAAGAAGTTTCAAGTCCAAGGAGTAATCTAATATAATATCTTTGGAGTTAATACCCACTTATCTCTATAGGACTATAAGGATCCAAAGAATTGAAGAAGATAGTTACTTCATGTTACTTATAGATGACTACAAAAGAATGACTTGGGTATCATTATTGAAATAAAAGTCATAAGCTCTTGATAACTTCAAGGCATTCATGCACTTGTTGAGAATGAGAAGAATGGAAAGATAAAATGTTTGAGATATGATAGAGAAGGAGATTTTTGGTCTAATGAGTTTGATTAATTTTTTGAGGTCCATGGAACAAGGAGAGAGTTATTAGGAACTACAATACCTCAGTAGAATGGATTAATTGAAAGAAAGAATAGGAAAATTCAAGAGATATAAATAACTATTCTAAATGAGTCAATATTAACTGATGGATACTGGAGAGAAGCAGTGAGCATTGTAGTTTACATTCTAAATAAAGGATAGATAAGGACTAGTCATAATAATTATCACAAAATCTTGCACCATAAAAGAGGTTATTTAAGATTAATCTAAGATTTGGGAAACATTGTAATAATTATAGGTATGTGGGTTTACCTATAGTAGAATTAGACCTCTAGTTTTAATGGCTAGCTCCCTAAATTTATCTTGAAGTAATTATCACCTATACTACTAATTTCTTATGGGAAAATAGAAACATGTATGCATTAAATAAAACTAATATAAGGAGGTGATAACCCATGAATATATCCACTATTATATCATACTTCATTTAATAATAACAAGACCTAAAAAATAGCTTCAAAGTCCTAAGATGTTCTAACATAAGTGTTTCAATATACAGGTGATAAGAATGAGACAACTCAAGGTAAGTAAACTAGAGATCATATTTATATATCTAAGAATAATTTCACACTTGAAATTAAACTAACACAATAGCTACACTCTATATGACCTATTTGAATGAGAAATCTTGCATAAACATGAAAGGATAGGAGAAGCAAGGATAGAACTTATCACTAAACCTCACCATTCATCACTTCACACACTTAGAAAAAAAAGTCATTAACTAAAAACCATATTTAATTTATTTTTCAAAGGTAAATTACAAAATAAAATTATTATGGCTTAGCTCTACATGGAGTGGAATTATTCAATAATAGCCAAAATGGCTAGTACTTATAAAAGTTGAGAGAGGAGAGAAGATAATGAAGTCCAAGAGTAACTAAACCACATGTAAAGTTAAGAGATCGAGTTAAATATACAAGAGGAAGGAATAAGTAACAAATAATGTAAGGTATATTTGGAAAAATTTCCCTCAAAGGCATGAAACTCCTCAAATAAGGCATAGGACTCTTAAACTTTGTCCTTGAAAAATGTCTTCATCATTTGGCCTTGTTTGATCATTCCACAACATATTAGGGATATATGAGATAATTTAACTATGAATTATGGGTTATAAAAATTATAAAAAAATTATTATATGTGTCCTTAATCATCAATATTATTTTGGCCAAGTGTACTCACTACCTGTAGTCATAATTACCCTTCTTTCACTAACCCTTCACACTTGGTACGAAAAATGTATTTAGTTTCTTAAAATAATATATATAAAATGGGTGATGTGAAAAATTTAAATATCCCTAATTCCATTAAATCCATTATGTATACCTTGAAAGTCCTCCTAATTAGAGTTTTCATCTTCTCACTTGGTGATCACTCTTTGTCCATTATGCCAGTTTTGACTAGCTAAGATAAAGGTGTTATTAGAGGCACTTATGGACTCTCTAGAATAAATAAATGGATATTAATAGTTATTATAGGTCCCATTATCTCTCCCAAAACTATATTTGTTATTTTAAACCTTTTTTTAGCTACAAAACACATAAAATATAAATAAAACCAATTTTACACCCTATATATATAAGTAGGGTAGAACTCAATCTGCTGGGAAGGAGTATTGGATAGTTTTTTGCAATCCAACATCAATTTATTGCTTAAATATCCCATTTGTATGCATTTAATACTTCATATTTCCCATTGGGTCCTTATCAAGGGTTTTAGAGGGTTTTAAGATGTTTTGGCTCTTAAGGATTATTCATACAATCTTGATGCTCAATATTATAAAAAATGACTCTAGAACCTTATTTGTGACCCTATCCAATATACCCTATCTCTTTTAGACCCCATTCTAACCCTCTATATAGGTGTGATCTTATCAACATGCCTTCTCAAACTATCCACATTTTACATAATCTATCATGCTTCTAAGCTAATAAATAGATCATTCATGGATTTATATACAAATAAAAGGATCAAAAGCACCTTAAATATCCCCATGTATAGGTTCAAATGCTTTGGAATAATCCTCTAGTGTTATAAGTGACATTATACCCCATTAATTATTTAGGTATAATCAAGGCCTATTAGCACTTGATTGCATACTTGTGGGTTTATGACACGTTGTTTAGTTTTTAACACATGTTATACTTTCATCATGCTTGTGTTTGTGTGTGTGTGTGTGTGTGTGTGTGTGTGTGTGTGTGTGTGTGTGTGTGTGTGTGTGTGTGTGTGTGTGTGTGTGTGTGTGTGTGTAAAATTCCTACAAATTTATAAAAATATTAATCAATTCATAACTCACCTTCTCCTTATTAGCTTACTAAACCTGTAAATTTGTACCTTTAGGGAGTGCCCTCTATTTGAGATAGAATAAAGGATACTTTCCTTATTTCTTAAAAAAAGGATGGTATGAGTGGCTTAAATAAGTCATGGGTACCCTCTACACAAATTTTAATGTTTTTGTTACATAAATAGGTATCTCAAACATCTTAAAACCTAAGATAGACTTTTCCACTCACTGGCTATGTAGGATTCTGTGTACCAACTATAGGTTGTTCTTGGAAACCAAAATATTTCCATGTTTCCACTATATGAGAGTCTCATGAGGTTTATATAATTAATATGGAATCAATTCATACATGTTAATCATCACAATATTTTCTAAATTATTAATTCATACCTTTTACTTGACCTAACATAAGTGGTTGACTATGTACTATGTTTTTAGCTCAAGAGATAGACCTGCATGTAGGTGTATATTTTATCTTAGATATTATATATAATTATTCACATATCCTTGAAGTCAAAAATTACATTTTAAATTCATATATACTTATTAAATTCATCCCCATGATATGCTCATATCAATATATTCATACTCTAATGCATAATCACTTTACCATTAGGTTGTAGATGGCCATCAAAGAACAAAAGATTATTGTAGGTTACATTTCACCCTTGAAAAACTATGTTTCACACCCTAGGATTATTTAAAGGTATTGAAACAAAATTTAAATATCAAGTGTTCATGTTTTCATGTCTAATCATCAATATTTACCTAATGAAACTATAGGTACCTTCAGTCAGACTATAGTGACCATTTGGGGAACAAGGGTGTACTTATAGGTGATAGTACAATTCAAGACCCTATATTATTACTCCTTTTCACATTATTTGAAACAACAGTGTGCCTGTCAACATAATAGGATCACCTAACATGAATTTATTCTCTTTTATTTCTATCATGGAGTGTAAGGTCACCTAGAGTTTAAGATACTATAAAGAATACTGAAAAAGTGTAGTGAAAGATTTACAATAATGGAGGCCTCCTTTTCATCAGTCATTAGAACCAAATTTACACTTTATTTGATAAAATAATATATCATATGATATGGATATATGATAGAATAATGTACACACATCTACACTCCATGTATCTTCATCATATGGTAACATCAAAAGTATTTAGGGCTTGTTTTGTAGTTTGTAAGGAAACTAATCCCTGAACTCAAATTTCTTAACTTGAAATGACTTCTCAATATTATATTCCAATATATTTATTCACCATGATTTATAATGTAACTTAATCACTATAGGACATTAATTAATGTCTTAAAACATGTTCTTAAACCTTTATGAAACACATTCAAGTCTCTATAAGATCCATGTATATGTGGACATTTGAGTGTACAGGTAGTGAATATGGATATGGGTAGAATGCATGGGCTTATGGTTCATCTTGGACCTTCTCAACTTTTTCAAATGAATCTTTCAATCCTTTAAGGACATGAAAATAGTTTAGATGCTTCATCTCAATGTGATTATCTCATGTAGGTGCATATCTTGGACCTTCTCAACTTCTTCAAATGAATCTTTTAAACCTTTAAGGACATGAAAATAGTGTATATGATTCATCTCAATGTGATTATCTCATGTAGGTGCATATAAATAATGCATGACTATGTGTGTAGTTTGCATTGACTGTCACAGTCCCTAATGTGTCATTTGAGAGCTTGACTTGATTGTTCATGTCCTAAGTAAATATCCAACCTATTAATACTCTTAATAAAATCTCCATGAATGTATTAAAATCTTATCATACCTCATTCACCATGACTGATTGTGAATATATGTAAAGAATTCTAACTATGTTCCATGTATGACTACAACTCATTAATGTTATCCTTTGAAACTAATATTTTCAAATAGGGAGGTTATTATGAAACTTTATATTCATGGAAAATCATATCACATTAATTTAAAACCTCTAAAAGAAATGATAACCTTTGTAATTAAATATCATGCTTGCAACATAGCCATAGAGTACTCAACCTACAAATTGAGATTTTTGTCTCATAAATTAACTTCCAAACATGAAAAAAAATATCGAAAACATGAAATAATGAAGTAAACATATTTAAAAATCACTATCACCAAGTGGATTGTATGTATAAGCTTAAACAAGAAGACAACCTGTAGGGTGTGGGGATTAGCATGTAAAATGAGATAGTTAACTTCTAAAGGATGGTTCATAAAGTAAAGGAAACAAATTTTTGAACTCATAAAATTAAAATTAATTATACCAATTTTAATATCCACCACCAAGATAATTTAACCTAGAACCTCTCTTACTAGTCATACCATCAGAAGACTTATTGACTAGTTTTGCATGTCTAGTGGAGTGATGAAGAAGTAGAATAGTTTTTAGAAGTTTTCAATTATTAAAAAGTAGATAAATTATGTTAATTAATTCATTTAATTAAAATATAAATTCCTTATATTTTACCATGTGTCACTCTCCTCTATAGGCAATAAAACTACCAAAACTCCTCACTTGTTTTCTTGATTTCAGTTAGGAACCTACAAGTTTTAGTTAGGAATAACATTATTAAAAATTAGTCTAACATATTATACATTTTAATATATTTTATAACACTTTTATATAAATTAAAACTATACCACCTTCATAAATGCCCCAAATATGACCCTTACATGACATAAAATGACTTAGGATTAAAATTGACCATAACCAAGGCTAATAACTCATTAAATGACATAAAATTGACCATGACATGCCATATAACATTATATTATACCCATATATCAAGTTTTTTACTATATAGGGTTGACCTATTTTGACTTGTGGTCAAAATATTCAATAGTAATAATACCCCTTATGGCTAGTGGAAATGCAAATATAGTAATGTGGAACACTTTAGAGTGTTTGTAAGAAAATTATTCATCAAAAGAGATGAGAAATACTTAGGTAAGTTTAATTATAGTTATGATGAACATATATTCTTTATATACTCATTAGTGAGCTCAACCTATAGATGTTATAATAAGAGGTTGCAGAAGATAGTGGAAAGCAACAATGTGAAGGTTGATGACACAAGTTATAATAAGTCATTCTCATAGTCAAAGGATAAATAAAAGAATATGGAATTAAAGAATTAATAATAACCTCTGTCTGTGTGTGTGTGTGTGTGTGTGTGTGTGTGTGTGTGTGTGTGTGTGTGTGTGTGTGTGTGTGTGTGTTATGAATAACAATAAGTGGAGGAAAGACAAGAATCAAAAGGCCCTTTAAGACAAATTCAAAGAGGTCATCCTAAATCATAAGCCATTGGAAATAAGGGTATAGGTATGAAAATAAGAAGAAGGATGGTAAGTAACCTAAATCAACATAAGAACCTTGTATAAGTAATAAAATATAAGTTTTGGATAGGTAATATGAATGAGGAGTTAGACCAAATATAAAATAATGATACTTAGGAACTAGTTCCTAGGCATAAATACAAGAATGTTATTGGCACAAAATAGGTGTTTAGGAATAAGTTGAATGAAGATGGATAAGTCACTAGGAACAATGATAGATTGAAATTCAAAGTGTATACACAAGTTTAATGGGTATATTTTAAGGATACCTTTACTCTAGTATCAATAGTGGAGGCTATCATATTGTTTCTACCATATGGTGGATTCAAAGGGTTCAAGGTGTACCTGATGGATGTCAAATTTGCTTTCTTAAATGAAAACTTGGAAGAGGAGGTGTACACAGAGAAACCTAAGGGTTTCTTATTTTTATGTAACAAGGACTATTTTTATATATTAAAATAGTATCTTTATGGTCTAAAATGAGATCTTGGAGCTTGGTATGATAGATTGGATAGGTATCTATTGGACCAGGGATTTAAAATAGGAGTTTTAGATATTAATATATACATAAAGATAGAAGATGACCATCCATTGATAGTATTTTCCTATGTGGATGACATCATTTTTTGTGGAAATAATTAGAGTATGACTAAGGCCTTTGTATATGTGATGAATAAGGAATTTGAGATGTCCATGCTAGGATAACTATCATTCTTTCTTATGTTACAAATCATTTAGTTTAAAAAATGTATATTCATTTTACAAGATAAGTACATAAGAGAGATGTTCAATAAATTTAAGATGGAATATTTCAAGTTTGTTATCACACCTATGATCATAGGGTACAAGTTAAAAAAGGAAGATGAGTCTCCAAAGGTCAATCAGATATCATATAGGTCAATGATTGAACGTTTGTTATACATTACTACCTCTAGACCTGACATTATGCAAGTAGTAGGTCTTATGGGAATATTTCAATCAGACCCAAAGGAAAATCATTTTCAATCAATTATAAAGATACTTAGGTGTCTCAAAGGTATTACTGAGTTTGGGTTATGCTATCCAAGGAGAAAGGAGTTTGATTTAGTATTCTATATAGATGTAGATTAGGTAGGGAGTCTAAATGATAGGAAGAGCACTAGTGGAGGAGTCTTTTACTTAGGATAGTGTCTAGTATCATGGATAAGCAAGAAGTAGCCATCAGTGTCATTACCTACTCGTGAGGCTAAATACATTGTAGTATTTTCATGTTGCACTCAGGTCTTATGGATGAGATAGACCTTAAAATTCTATGAGGTTGAGTATGATAGTCTTAGTCCTATCTATTATTATAATACAAGTGCCATATGTGTTTCAAATAATCCTCTAATGCACTGAAGAACTAATCACATTCCCATTGAATTTTTTTTGAGAGAGTAGGTAAGTTAATGAAATGTTAAACTTGAATATGTTTCTACAAAGGATCAGATTTTAGATATTTTGACCAAGCCACTTCCAAAGGTAACATTTGAACATCTAATACAAAAATTTGATGTAATTCCTACCCCTAGCCTTCACTAAGGAAGTCAAGTGCTTAGGGGAGATAATCAGGTGGTTCATTATCTTTAAGAATAGGTTAGTAATGATAAGAAGTTATGCATGGAGATTAGGGGAACATGTTTGTATGGTGCTTCATAAACTCATAATTGTCTTTGTTGAGTGTTTTGGTTGAAAGAGGTGTGATCCAATAAGTTACAAGTACATCTTTATCATTTATGTTAAATGGGGAGAAAATTAAAGATGAGGGAAAATTTTCCTATTAAGAGAAGATTATGAGATTGGTTTCCATCAATGATAAAGGGGGAGATTATTGAGTATTGTCATTAATGTCAAAGATGAATTTTGTGAACGTCGATGTCAAATGATGACTAAGCCTAGTTGGTAGTGTGTGATGTGAAAAGGTGCATTAAAAGAGTGTTTCCATCAGAAAGTGATGTCATAAGAGAAAGAGAAAGAGATAATTAGAATGCAAATAATTCTTTAAGGTTCATGAATGTAAAATACATTTATGTTAAAGTGCATAGGAATCCTAGTCATGATTCTAATCATGACATAAAGAGGTATGTGCATTAAAATTAATGAACATAGGAATGTGAAGTTTTTATGGCACTTTTTGCACATGTATATGAGGCATTGAAGTATTCATGAGAGTTTTAAGGTGAGCCTATATGGATAATACCTTCAAACTAATCTTACACTTAGACCTCTCCTAGACCCTACCTAGACTAATGAGATATGAAGATCATATTTCAAGGAAAATATGCATATGTGAGAATGGATAGAGTTGAGATCATTTTTTTATACATTTTCACAAATTTTGAGGTTATGGTTTGAATAAAATTGCATAAGTCAGTGTTTTATGCCTTCTGAAGTTCACATAATGAGGTTTAGAGATACAAGAAGCATTTTCAAACATTTTTTGGCATGTGTAACCTATGAATGGGAAATTTATATGTTAAGTAGAGATGGTTAAGGGTCTTAGATAATATCATAGGCATTGGTTTTGTATTTAAGGAGTAGTTCTTTATGAATAATCATTACTACCAAAGCCTATGTTAAACCTCCCTAAAAGCCTAATAAGAAAAATATGTGAAATATATTGTTTAAATATACTTAATATGGATTAAAATTTCCAAATAAACTATTATATCATGTATTCAACTCTCCTACCTAGCTCTAGGTGGTGGTGGTTAGTCAGATGAAAGAGAAAATGCATAGATACAAACTTATTTATCAATAAATTAATATGGATCTCATAATTTGTATTGGTAAATGAAATAAAATAGAAGGAATAATAATAAATATAATTATTTTTCATGTCCATGATGATATCTAGATAGGTTCTAGCCTTCAAATTTTCTAATTTGTCATCCAAGTTAAATAGTCATAGATATACCTAATGGTGCAAAGAAGAGGTATAGATGTGAACATGGATTTAAAGGTATGATCATGTAATATTGCTGAAAAAAATTTCATGAATATTTTTTATGATTTTTTTTCATTATCATTAATGGAAGAATTTTTGGAGGTCAGTGAATATAGTGAAAAAATTGCTCACAAAATGGCCTATCTAGTTCAGATGGGACTGTGCGATATAAGGTCAAGAAATTGGTCCACAAGACCAATATTTTGCATTATAACACATTATTTTTATATTTTATTATGGTATAGATATATCATATAACCATTTACATTAATTATCATCGATGACAAGTGTCCTCATAGGTGTTGTAGGTTTAATTCACCATGACTAGTTTTTGAGGTAAATTGGTAGTTCAAAGTGAATGAGTTGCATAGATGTTATTGAGCCTTTATTTCCTAATTTAAAGTGTTACAATAAATTTTATATGAATCTAAGTTCATTTAGTATAAATATACATGTTAATTTTTTCATATTTTAGTAGATTAAGGGTGTTTAAGCTTCATTTTTTCAAGACAAATTTTTGAAGTACACAAGCCTAATAAGGCAATTTGTCCTAAAAGAGATTTCATGGTGTGAATGAAATATATAGGTATAAAAAATCATTTATAATGTTATTATAGTTTATTATCTAAGTTATTTAATAGTTTTGGATTTTTGGAGAAGGCAATCTGGGCCCAAGAGTGTCAAGCTTTTACACTAAGAGGATATATCTAATGCAATTAGGTCTCCATGAGACCTAAAAGAGAAATGAGGCATAATTAAGTTTTTACAGACCAAAATGGGTCTAAATTTCATTTTAATCATGTCTATAAGATGTTATAAAACCTATTATATGTCTGAACTAATAGGTTAAAGGTATGTGGCTAACCAAGTGGTGTGTAACCATGAGACTTGTATATATACAAGATAGTTTAGGCATATTTTTTGTATAAAATTAAAGTGAATAAAATATTGATTATTAGAGTGGAAGGAGATCTTTAAATGAGAAAATAATAGTAGATCATAGGTGTGGTGATATTAATTCATTAGTTGGCTGAGTTGGTGTTGAGTCACTTAAGGAGTTGGTCTTCCTTGCAAGTATGTGCTTGCTAAAGCCTAGTCAAGTGGGTGCTTGACTTCATTGGGGTTGGTGATCCAAATTGAGTTTTTTCTTAACATAATTTGATATTTTATTTTATACGAATATTTTTAATTTTAATGATCATAGTGGGTTTTCTTCCCCTTGAGGGTTTCCCACCCATATGTGTGTTTTCTTGTGTTATGCTCATGTGAATAGTCATAATACATTGGTAGATATCATTGTTGTTTTCATAGTTAATGAATGATTGGATATAATTTAAATAAAAAATTTGGTACATAGACTAACCCCCCCCTCACCCCCACTTAGTGATTATGATTCCAATATGTTAGTTTAAATAAATAAAAAAAATAAAACATGAAAATATAAGTATACTCAAGTCAATGTAGAGTTAAACTAAGTAAAGAGTACAACATTCATCCTACTACTCTATGTAATATATATTGACTAAATGAGAGATTAAAAGTTATGAATACTTACCTTGAGTTTAATCTATCATGCCTCAATATTTCCCTTACCTAATGATTATTTGAATGAGATTATTGTGGATTTATAAGGATCACACTATAGAAATTGTATCTACACTAAAACACTCATACTTTACATCCAAGGCTTTCCCATAAGATAATATTCTTTCCATATAAGGTAAATCTTAAGATACAACTCCTCAAATGTATAAATAGAATAATTTTAGGATGTATAAATGTTAAAATGAATGTTCCTCTCTTTATAAATGAAGTAAAGGGGGTATTTATATCCAAGGATTGACCTTAAGATAAAATATTACATAAAGACTAGACTTAGACCTGATTTAAAATAGCCATTGCTTAAACCTTCCTCAAAATGATGCAATAAATCACCAAAGTAAAATAATCATATCCTCTTTTACACACATTCTATTAATAAGTCTCAATTTTATTATGAACTAATGTAGTACATGTTAAGGACATGCTAATACCCATATTTTAGAATAATTGGTTTTTGATTATTACTCAACATTTCACATCACTATTCAAGATCCATCATTAGTCATATTCTCCTAAATAAGAAACATGGGCAGTGATCTAAAATTATGAATAATAAATGTAAACATAATTTTTATAAAAGAGATGTTATTAATTTGTATAGACTATGAAATCATAAAGTATTTGGCATGCTAATAATCAAAAATATATGTATACTTATTTCATCCTTATATAATATTTAATATTTTCAATGATATCTTAGTGTGATGTTATATCCAAGTTATAATTAATCTTATAAAAAAATATTCAATATACTTCCATGAAAATTTTAAGCTATGAGATGTCATTGAACTAATAACTATAATACTTATTTGTGTAATTTTAACATGGAACCAAATAATCTATGAATGCATGTAGATTTAAAATTATATACTCATGATTGAATAATCAATCAATTAAATGGCTTGAATATGAATTCATATGATAATTATATAACACCATGAATCCCATTTCATTATTAGGTTTTTTAATCAACTACATATCATTTAAACAACCAATGTATTTCTTCATGAATATTTAAAAAACCAAGCCAAGGTTTATTGAGTAAACGAAACATATGGAGTTAGATACAAATATTTCCACCTTTTTTATCTTATCAGAAGCAATTAAATTTAAAACAATTTTATTTTCATATGTATATGAATATGTCTTAAAAATAATATTTACATAAAAATTTAGTGCCAACTTCGATTCATTACTAGTAATAGTTACAACAAAGTTACTACCAATAATGGCCAAAACACAAAAATCTCCATCCAATATATTATTTAAATAAAATTACATTATTCAACTCAAAAACACAATTTTTTAAAGTTCATATAGGATTTATTGGCATAGGTAGGGTTATTCAACCATAAACAATGGAAATTTCATATAATAAGACTTCATAGGCAAGAAAAATTAATTTTAAATCTAAGCCCACCATTTGATGGTATCTCTACCCACCCAAACCATAAACCTAAGGTTTGATTAGGTGACAAAATTGTAGCTCAACATCATAAAATTATTGTAAAAATAAGGTTTTAGATATATCTATTACACCCGTATATGGTTTATCATAAGATAAAACACAATAAAAATGTATAAGATGAAGAAATATTATAAAAAATAAATTTCCAAACAATACCTATGTGGGAGAACATGATGATAAATAAAATTAAAATATTATTAGATATAATTCTAAATCAAGTGATAAACTATTCTAAAAAAATCACATTTACTACTGTAAAACATTGCCAAAGAGAAAGATACATTCAAGGTAATAAACACATAAAGTTAAACTTTGATAGAGCTTAGAAAGGGAATCTAGGCCCAATTGGAGGAGGTGGTATCATAAGAGATCATCAAGGAAACTTAGTGGTAGCATATGATGGAGATATGGGTGTTTATTTTAACCATTGTGTTGAAGCACTTTTGAATCTATGGGGGCTTAAATTAGTGCAATAATTAGGAGTGAAAAAACTCATAATAGAGGGGGATTATCTTAATATATTTAATTATCTATCTAGGAAAAATGTCACTAGATAGTACATAAATCAAGTAATAGAGGAAGCAATATCCGTTATGGACTCCATCCATTAGGTCCTAATTGAACACATTTATCATGATGGAAACATGATAGTGGATTGGTTCTCAAATAAGGGTGTGGCCTCATTGGGTTAGTCTAATTGGATGGATTTTGAATAACTTCTTAGGAACTTTGTCCAAAGGATAAAGAGTGAAGGTTTACTAAATGAACATAACATATGAGGAAATGGGGGACACCCTAAAGTCTAGGGGAGGAGTTATTGGGAACTTAGGCTTAAGTATAGACATTATATTTTATTTGTTTGGTTATACTTTTTTAGGATTATTGAAAAGATTTTAGACTTAATGGTGCATCTATTAGACTGATCTAAAAGCAAAGGCAACAAAAAGACATCCCTAGGGTGTTTTGGGGATTCTTTATTTTGAATTTGGGAAAAACTCTTTCACCATTGTCTAAGATTTATTGGGATCACAATGAGATTAATGAATATAATTAAACCTAAATTACCACAATAATTCAAGGATAATGATAGAATTTGGGCAGCTTTATAAGTTGGGGGATTTTTAGGGTTCATAGAAAAAATAGAAGGGCATGGTAGATATATATAAACTATTTTCCAATGATTAGGAAGATAGAACTATTAACATTAATGGGATCACATTAGAAATCATAGAGGAGATGATTTTACATGTAATAGGTTTATAAATTAAGGAAACAAAATTATTGAAATCTTCTTGAGACTATAAAATAGATAAGGAAATATTTCTAGAGGAAGCTAAAATTTTAGAAACTTTGCATAATTGATTCAATCATCAATCACTACCCAAGCCATATCAAGAGGTCACTTTTAATTTGATGCAATATGTCAGACTTGAAGTTAGGTTTAATGATGTTATATGTTCCTTATTCGTGTTCATGAATTATTTTAGACATGTCATTCCTTTTATCCTCCCTTTCTAATTCATAAATACTTATATGGTATGAATTAGATCAATATAAATATATCTCATCCTCATAATAAATTTATTTAGGAAAAACTAGTGAACATTAGGAATATTAAGAAGGTGTGGATTAAATACCCTGGTAGTACTAGTAAGAATATAGAGGTCAATTCCTCTAAGAGATTAGTTGTGAATGCTTCTAAAGTTGCATAGGTGAAACCATATAATATTCAAGATAATATAAAAAAATGTCTATGGAGTGTGTCCAGGTCTCTTAATTCCCTAGTGGTCATCCCATGCAATAAGGGTAAAATAGGCCGATCTACAAGTGACTCTATTCTAGTTGAAGACAATAGGTTGAAGCCTAGCGATGACTATCAAAAAGAGGATTTGGGTGAAATTCATAAGTATTCTTAGACAAATCAACCTGAATATAGGAAATGAAAGACTAGAGATGATTATAAGGATAAAGCCAAGCCTTCCTCTGGTAAGCAATAACAAAAACTTAATGATAATTTTAATAGTCGAGTTAGTTCCCTAAAATTCAAGGAAAATGCAGACAAGATTGTTGAGGAATTAGACTTGTAAAATTCTATCATGTGTTGGTTCATGAGGGAATAAATGGACCTTAAAGGGAAGGTCAAGTTTTTATAGTAGGAGAATAATATATTGAACCAAATCATAACTATCAAGAAGGATGATCAATAGTTAGAGAATGAGAAGATAAAAATAACATTAATTTCCTAGTAAATTAAAGCAAGGCATCCATGAATGAGGGAATTTATAATGTTTAGAACCTCACAACACACTTAGGAGAGTTATTCAACACAAAGATCATTAGAAATAGAAAAGGGAAAGGCATATAGGTCTAATGTAGTGGGTTCCAGAAAGACATAGACAAAGAAAAATTATTATTTTCAATTGATGATAATCTTAGAAGGATAAAAATTCGCTCGAAGGACATCTTGAGAAACCTAGACATGGATTAGGATATCTTTTCTTCTTATGTCATATTTTCGTTTATTTTCTACTATATCTAGGCTATATTTTGGCTATTTCAAGCCCTATTTTATCTTGGTCTTTCTCTTGGTCTTTGCTAGACCTTTGTCTCTCTTTTGTTTATACTTCTCCTAGGGTTTGGGGACACTAGTTAAAAAAATCCCACTTTTAACCTTAATAAAAAACCCATAATTTTTTTCTATAAAGTAACCATATTAATTATTTAAGAAATATTTAGTTTAGTGTACCTTATAATAATAATTGTGTACACACAATTTTTTTATACTTTATGAATTATTAATGTATTCTCTCTTGAAGTAACCCATTGAGTCTTAATTTCTCTGAGTGTACATCTTCAAGGGTGCACTAAAAAAGGGGTGGATAAACCATTAGTGTTTCAAAAAAAAATTGTCCCATATACCACCACTTAGAACTAACACAAAACTCTCCTATAAGCTCCCCTAAGATTTAACACATCCATTACACACTTCTCCAAGCAATTAACTACCTCAAATAACCTATACCTAAGCCAAAACCTATTCTAGACTTTTACCTAACAAAGATGGCTTGGGATGAACCTGTACTTAAAATATATGATCATGTTATATGATTAGGTCAGCCTCAACCAACCTAATCTGGTACCTAACTACTCTAGTTATTTAATGATACATGGTCGATTGGGCTATCTTCTAAAGAGTTTAGGGTTAGATCTAACTATATACATATCATTTTCACCATTTCATAGAGAGATAAGGAGTATATATATTTTTTTCCATCTACTTATCCACCATTATCCTTAAGGATCCATTGATTAAGGTTTTAATACTATAGTTGGAGATATAAATCATATCTTATGGGAGAAGTCTTTTGGATGCATATGAGATGTCATGTAGCCTAGAAATGAAATATATTTGTTATAATTATGAACCACAACAACCTCTTGTGAATCACTTTGGCCAAGGGAGAGATTAAGGCTTAATGGGTTTATATTCAAAGGTAATTATTCCTAACTCTTTCTCTCTTTATTAAAGTTAGATTCTCATTTACGAGCCTATATGATTCTCTCTCCATGCAATAGGATTACCTCTACATTGACTTGAGTAGAGTTATTCTACACATGTTTAATTTTATGTTTATCACACCTCATTTTATACCACATGATTTGATAAGCAATAAGATACATTTTTATTTAATTTTTCATTTACTTATGAACAAGAAAAAATAGGACTTAGCTAGGGTTATGATATATTGTTACTTGACTAGAGGCTTCAGAACCCTCTCTAGTAATATATTGTGATAAGGGACCCCTTGGTCAAGTCTAGTAGATCCATATTCATCATGACCCTAATTGTCTAAATGTACCAAAAAGTAGAAGGGATAGTATGATTTATATTTTTTTAGATAGGATTTATTTTTAGACCAGTCTCACTTTCCCTTGTATACATTCTAGTGAACCTGACGTGAATCTAACCCTTGAAATTTTTCCTTCATGCATTCATTTATTGTCATATATTATATGTTTTTATTCTTATATTAATGGATTGAATATATTGATATAGTCTAACATTCTATGTGTAGGTCTAACACATAGTCTTTGTGATCGACTATATATTTCTCTATACAAGTCATCTTCAACAACATGTAGTTGAATCGATTATATTGACTCAATTCTCTTATTTAATTATAATTTTTTATACCCAATAAACCTATTTTAATATTTTATAAAAATAAAAGTCATCATATAATCAATATAGTATTGAAAAACAACTTTAACATCTTCAAAAATTAACAAGTTCATTCTTACCTTCTTAGTCATTTATGTTCTTCATTTACAAGTCCTATTTTTCATAATTTTTTATCTTTTAAAATGTGACCCTATAGTGAACTAGGCCGACCATATCAACATGGTTGTATATATTTATTTACTATCTAGAAGACACAATTGACCTATTTTATAGTGTTCTTCTAGCTATTGCTTTAACTGATAACACCAAGCCTATCAATTTTGTTCTATACTATTTGGATAAAGGGTTTCCTGAACTGACTTTGTACTCTTCAAAATAAAGGTATTAACATATCTTGTTAGTAATTAATTCACTTTTAATTTTTTCATTTTTAATTAGAGTAATGCACATAGACTAAATAAGAGGTTTTTAGTTTATTTATTTAGTCATACTATTTTTATTTTTCACACACTTCCAAACTACATAACATCAACAAGCATTAAATAACTTCTACCCAAGGTCTATCTATTTAGATTTTTTTGCCAAGCGAGAATCCAAATTTGTTTTTTTTCCATGTATAAATACATGGTTGATGGTATATATTGTAAAATAACCCAATACCCTTATCACTATGAGATTGTGAAGTGAGGGGATAGGCCCAAATACCAATACATATATATTTTAGCCTTAACTACCTAAAACCATCATTATATTGCTTTTCTAGTTCTTTTTTATATTCAAATCTCTATCACATTTATTTAAAAAATTATTATAACTTAAAACATTTAGGAATGACAACCTAGATTAACATTTATATTATTGTTTCTTGATCTCTTATAATTATATGTTGTATTGAAAATATTGTATCAACCAATAGTGGTGAAAGGTTTGTGTTGTGTGCCATAATTGGATTGACTAGATTTATACAATTATTTGTGTTTATTTTAAATATTTTTCAAAATAAAACTAGATCATATATAGTCATAATTATGAAAACCTATCCTTATCTTCATAACACAGTCGATATGCTTGACTGTGTTTCTTACAGTCTCTATTTTCCCATAGAACATAGTCTCTCTATTTAAATTAGTATCTTATATATTAATTGTTATATTTAATTTAAATGCATAATTCACCTATCTGACTATGTGTCTTTTATGCTCTCTTAGTTTATCATCTATAAAACATATTTGACCAACTTGACTGTCTTTTATAACATGTTTTATTTACTATCCTACAAGATAGTACTGACAGTTCCACCCTATATCTATAGGTGTACCTTTATTTTTACCAAGTTTTTAGTCTCCCTCCATCATTAATTTATTATTTGAGGAAAATATATAATTAAACCAATCAAACATGATGAGTTTTACCAATGCCAATAGACTCACTAAGACACATAATGTGTCACCCACCATGGATCAAATCAACATCCATGTTGCCACTCACACCAAAAACTATGGGATTCCTCCCCATTATTCCTTAGCACTTAACCTTTTATTTTATTTAGAAAAAATGTGCATGATATTGAATACACCATGGAAATGCTTTTCTACATTAATGTAAACCCTCAACATAGAGGAAAAAATAATACAACCATCTATAATCTCATGATGGGACATCACATAAGAGAACCCAATTTACTCTCTCTTACCTTTTCTATGGATTTGGAGGAACTCATTTCTTTTCATCCTAATATTTCCCCTATATAATGTCTACTTATCACACCATTACATCATCTTCTATGTTTTCTTCAACCTGCATGCCAAGTATTTCTACCAATGATTATTTTTTTATTAATTATACTCATAATACTAGTGCAATGTATTCTACTACATCATCACATACCCATAGTGCATCACAAGCTCTTAATACCTCCCATAATGCTAATGCATCACATGTTGCATCCACTATTCAAAACATTACTCAAACTAATCAAAATATCTTACATATACATAACCAAATGCACAATTTTCAATCCAATAACTCAAATTAGATGATACAAGTGCAAAATCATCTCATACATATCTAAAACCTACCTCACCAAGTTTCATGGGGAGTGCAAAATCCTAATTCCTCCTACCACCCCTACCCCCTTTATGGATTCCCAAGGTAATGTTATACCACTACCACCACTCATCAATAAAACCATCAAATATTTAAAAAATAAACATCTAGTACCTCAAATTGATAACATTAACATAGGAGGTATCACCCCCACCATTACCCATAAAAGATCTACCAATCCCACATTGAATTTAAAAACATTTATTAACCATTTTAAAGTTTGGGTTAATCTTAATACATTTATCACTACAAAACTTTTGACTAAAACCCTCTTAAGAGATGTTGTATATTAGTATAATCAATTAAAAACACACTCTATCACTAGCCTAGAAGACTTCGTCAACTCGCTAGTACAAAAATTCCAAACTAGTGATCTTCCCAAAAATAACCTAGCCAATTTTATCAATTATAAACAAATCTAAACTAAACCAAAACAAACCTTCATCAAATGATGGAAAAACTTGTATAACACATATGAGCATAATATTGTAGATACCAACCTCTTCCACTTATTTACCAATAATTTACACCATAAATTATAATATTATGTTAGGATAGTCTCTCCAAAAAACTTAGAAGAAACTCTTGACCAATCTAAATAACAATACTTACTCATAAATCAAATTGAAACTCCTCGACCTAAAATATGCACTCGTATGCTCGTCAAAATAAAAAAATTCATACAACCAATGACGGTGTTGTTGAAAGTTATGAAAATACACATACCTTCCAATATATTGGTCCAAATAACACCATGGAGCATGTTCCTCCCCCTAAAAACACTCCTAATCCCACATCTTATCAATATAACCACACTAATTTGCACAAACCATTATCCCTAGAAGAAATTCAAAAACATCTCTTAAGACATATACAATGAGATCTTGACTTTACTCTCCCTATGAAAACATGGTATGATTTAGACAAATTCTATTGGTTTCATGCAAGTTGGGCCATTATCATGAAAATTTTAGGTAACTATGAAATATTTCTATGGATTTTGTTCTTGGTCCTAACTTTGATCATGAAACCCTTATTTAAAAGTGTAAACAATATTATGACATAGCTTTTAAAGCTCATGAAATACAAAATAAAAACCAAGATAATGCTCATCTATAAATATCCTCTTCCTAACCACTAATATAACATTGAACAACCTACTCATACTACTAACAAAATTGAGATTCTTATATACCTTACCACTAATGATGAAAATGTTGCTAATATGACTAATATGAGAAGAGTAGTTTCTTTTATTGCCTCAAATTCAACCCCTACACATCACACACCTCAACCATTCCATGTTATTCAAGACACCTCCCCATCCCACATCATAGAATTAGGGAAAAAATAATTAATACCCATATAAGCACCACTTTCAACAACATAACTTTAGTATACCTTTCATACCATTTATACTCTTCCCCCAACTTATGCACCAAAAGAAAAAATACCCCAAACATCCAATAACATTTATTATCCACAACCACAAGAAATAATTCAACCAAACACCACATCACCTAGAGTAACTCAACCTAGTTGAAACCAACCTAAACAAACCATACCCTATCAACACAATTTTAATTATACGTCCAACCCTCCTTACTAGGAGATCTTGAAACACTATGCACATATATCTAATAATCCTACCATATATTATGATGAATGTGATCATATTTTATAACTTTCCTATCTCCCATCTCAAATACCTTTATTATAAATAATGATAACTTCTCCCCATCATCAAAACCACCTAATGAATTTGTTGTTCAAAATAACTATCCCTCATGCTCTTCTTATAGGACATGAAACTACCTTATATGAATATGAAGATAGTATACTTTGAAAATTTGAAGATATTTCCATCCATGTTGATGAAATATTTGACACTTCTCTCTCACTTAATTATATGTTATTTATATAATTCTTAACGAGATACCAATTCATTTAGATGATCTTCGCTATTCATCAACATCTAAATCATTGATATATATGTTAAGAATTATTTAATTAATAAATGTTTAAGATATTGTGTTACATCCCTTAACTTCATTAAGACACTTGGATATTTTAATTTAACCTCAAATATACACATATTACATGTCAAGGCTATAACAAAAGGTAAATGCCTCCTATAGGTTGTTTGGCTTCCAATATCATTCTTCCTATTAACATTCATGTGAAAGTTATGATATTAACATTCCACTTTCTTATAATATATTACCTTTTTGATCTTACACTCATTTTAAAATAGAAATCATTTCATCTTCGTTCCAATATGTCAAATTCCCTCATAATGGAACTATCTAGAAGATTCAAGGGGACACAAACCTTTAGAACTTTGAAAAATTCCAAGAAAATGGTGTATTTAAAATACCTACCCTTGAACCCTTACTTAGTGTCACATTTGGAAATCCTAAGACTTCAATTATCCAATCAAATTCACTCAAGGTTACAATTTTCACCTTAAATTAATTAGGATCATTCCACCTAACCTCTTAGACTTCAATGATGATAAACCAAATGAGATAAGCCTCAAGATCAAAACCTATGATCTTTCCCATAATGTCATTTCCCAACTTCCTCTTTGTCTTCAACCTTGATCCAATCAAATAACTTTTTATGGAATACCCATTATCTTAACAAAAAATACACACTTGATTCATCATGCTTTCTCTAATGACAAAACCATTCCTACATGTACCATCTATTTGCATACACAAGAATGTGATGATGGTTATGTTTTAGATGACCCATTCTTAGATATATTTATCTAAGATATAAATACATAATTTATTTATTATCACTCTTATTTATTTAAGTTTTTTCATTCTTCTTCTAGTATTCCTTATTTTATAGTACCTAATACTAGTTTTTACACTATTATTCATAGGGTAGACATGAATCACTCACATGGTATGCCTCTAGTCATAGTATATACCCTAAGGAGTATGATTATGGATCATTCCATGATATTACATTATATTTTTTATATATACCATGACCCTTACAATCTCTTTCCTCTAGAGATGCTAGTTATTGTGCTTAGATTGATTGCATAGTTAGTTTTACCTTCATATGAGCCTAATCTAGGTTTCACTCTAGTTCCCAAATTCTTAGTGATTTCCTTATTACCTTACCATTGTCTTATCCCTTTCCCACACAATGGGAAGATAAAACTTATTTAAATATTCATAAAGTTATTGGTCATTGGATGAAATATTGCCATTTATATCAACAATGCCATACTTTTCCTTCCATCAATTCAGCTAATATACCCCTATAGTCTACTAATAAATGTATTTTTTATTCTCAAGGGATAAATAACCATTATTATAACCACTTCTAAAAATTTAGTATTAAATTAATAGATTTTACCAAGTCACTACTCATCCCAAAGATAAGGCCATACCTCTTCCTAAGCTATGACCATAGTATATTCCTAAATATGGGGAAGTATATTATATTTGGAACCTATGTGGTACACATCATATATATTTATGTTGAGTGATCTAGTAACATCTTCACTATTTCCCATAGTTAACACCAACGCCCATTATTCCTCCTCCTATAGGTCACCCACGTAAGAAGTCTCCTCATTCTAGCTCTAAATATACCTATTCCACTGAGATGTCCATTCCTTGGCCTAATTATCCCATGTATATAATACCACATGATCATTAATCTTCATTAGATACAACTACCTTTTCAATTAATATTATATAGAAGGAAGTATTTGCATAACATTTTTCAAATATTGATGAGACTCTAGTTAGCATCAAGATTAAGCTTCATAGAGATGTTTTATATGTTATGGATAGCATTTTTGGTCAAATATATCAATATTTTGAAAATAGCATTGTGTTCTTACACATTATTCTATTTTATTATTTGGATTGGATTTGTGATCCATTTTTATATCTCTTATAAACTTGACTATATGTCAAGTATGATTTCACTTATCTATTATGTGTTTTACATGGTTTCCTTATATTTCACTATTTCTTATATATTATTGTCATTCTTTTCATGAATGAAAACTTATACTTATGATTTCACTTATTTCATGGATTATTTTAATTTATCTATAATGACTATTTTTTAATCTTATTACACTAAAAAAATAAATAATGATTATTGTGACTTAGTTATATAACCTTGATTCCATTTGTATTCTATATCTACCATATGACTAGTAAAAAAATAAGATCTATCATTGTAATACTACCAAAAAGTAATCTACTATGATATCCCTCTTGATTTTTTCCCCTCTCACATACTAAGTATACACATGGTCTGAAATTGAGATTACATATTAGGTCATAGGTAAGCCTAGGTGTTTAGTCAATCATATCTTTGGTTACTTAGCCTCCTCTAAACCAAAGTCTAAAGTTCATTCGTGTGTATCACTTTTTTAAATTATGTTGGTTATTAAAAATACATATGGATGAGGAATAAAAATAACAATAAAAAAGTTAAAATCCAAATAATTTAAACAAAAGGAAATGATTCAAAAAGAAACATACAATTAAAAAGTATAATCACACCAAAATACATTTTTCATAATACATCTCCTATTTTTAATCAAACCTCAAACTCCATAGTCAGATTGATCATAGATTAGAGGTCCATTGGGGTGAATTATGTATACATAAAATATTTTTATTAATTTTACAACTTAATAACACTTTCTATCTTGTAGAAACCTATTGATTTTTAATATCTCTAAGTGCATGCTTTAAAGGTTACACTGGTAAAGGGGTGGGAATACCATTAGTGATTCATAAGATAAATGTGGCTTTCTATCATTTGTAAATTTTTTCCAACCACTTGATATCAACACAACCTTCTCCTATGTACTTACCTAAGCCTTATCTCCTCTCTTGCACCCTCCTCTAGTCACTTTTTTCCTTCATTAGCCCTTCTAAAACCTAAAACCCTTTTTGATAGTTTATAATATAGAATTGATTGGGAAAAATTTATATTATAATTGATACTTGTTATTATAAATTAACAATATAGATTATCTTGGGTTGACTTTGTATATTAATTGATACTTGTTATTATTAACTAATAATATAAATTCGGTTGAGCTAACTTTATCGACTAATCTTTTAGAAAGGTTTAGGGTTAGATTTAACTATGTATACTAATAAATTTATGTCATTTATAAGATATAATAGAATAAGAAGAGATATATATTGCACATATAATTATCCATCATTCTACTTGAGGAGAAACCTTAGGGTTTCATACTTTATTTGGAGATATGGATCTTGTCTTGTAGAGAAGTCTTTTGGATGCATTGATAAGTTATGTATCTAGAGATGATTTATCCTTGTCATCCTTAAATAACACAAAAACCTATTTAAAATAACCTTAGACAAGGGAGATATTGAGGCTCAATTGGTTTTTATTAAAAGGTAAGTATTCCTAACTTTGTTCTTACTTTGTAAGAGTAGATAGATATGCATTTGTACTTATTTATGATGTATTAGGATTCCATAGACATTGATGTGATTATATGTCTTCTATGCATGTTTAATTTTCATTTTTATTACCTCAAATTTGTGCCAAAATATTTGGTGAGAACTAGATTAGATTTTTATTTACTTGTCATTAGTTTAGTGAATATAAAAACATATGACCTAGTTAGGGTTATTTCATAATTTTGCTTGATTGGAGGATTTGGAACCATACCAAGGGATATTATTATGGTAAGATATCCCTTGAATAGGTTTAACAAATCCATCTTAGTCATGAACCTAAATATCTAATATATCCACAATCGTAAGTGTAAGTAGGATTTATTTTCTCTGAGCTAGGATTGATTTATAGATCTATTGAATTTCCCATTGCATAAATAATAGGCCAGTAGATTGGGATATAAGAATATGTTTTTTGTTTATTTACAATTTCTACCTACTTTCTCATGTAAGTACCCAATATTTTTAGTAAACTAATAGATCTATAAGAGGTCCTAAGGAATAGGGAACATATTGTGGGAAGGTAAGACCATTTTAGTTTCTTTGTTCATATAACCTTCATGAGTTGATCTTAGTATCTCACCTATTTGTGTACATAGCTTTGTTCTTATTATGAGAAGGTATCCTTTGTATTTTGATTGTCACTAGACTCTTAGTGTCTCTCATTTTTACCTAGTATGCTTCGTGTTTACTAAGGTTTTGTTATAGATGCCTATGTCATGATTTTTACATTCCCTCTTTCATTACAACAATCCTAATATTTACCATTGAGAAATATTATTTTATTAATTGATAATTCCCCCTAGGGTTTCCCTTTGTGATTTATAGTGTAAGACCATGGATAAGAGTAGTCTCTCCTCACAAATCACCAAAATAAAACATTTCCTTATTTTTACCCTTATTACCATTCACCTCATTGTTGTTCACCTTGTGAGTTGCAATGTATTACCATGGATAAGACTAGGCTCTCCTCACAAATTAACACATTACAATATATTTAAGTTATTCCCATAGTTTTTTCCACCTCATTGGTGTTCACTTTGTGAGTTATAGTGTAAGACCTTAGATAGGATCAAGTTCTACTCATAGAATATTCTAATACCCAATTCATACTATAAACAAGTCACAATAAAATTACATGATTTATACATGAGATAATTTGTGTTACATTATGATTTAAACATAATTTACATCGCATCTTGATTTAGTATATTTTATGCTTACTTCATAAGCAATTCAATTTTATCTTCTTTTTTTTTGATTGCATGTATGTTCACAATCAGTTTATTAAATTTATCATACTTCCCATCTTGATTTAGTATGATTAATTTGATTTACACCTATGTTTTCTATTTTATTTTCATACTTCCCATCTTGATTTAGTATGGTGGATTAGCTTTTTCATTTGTTTGGTTTTTATACCATTGGTTTCACATCTTCCATTTTATTATAAATTTTCATACTTACCGACTTGATATAGTATGACTTGTATTTGTTTTAATTTTAGTGCAAATATTTTTACATGGTTTGAAAACATTTTTACCTTTTAATTTAACATTTTGGTTTTTTATATTTATTCATCTTTTGTTTTTATGATTTTCCCATTGTGATATAGTGTGTATCACATTTTATGATTATTTATACTTTTTCAAATCATTTTTGTTTTCTTGTTAACCATGCATGTGTATCACATAATGATAGAAAATAAAACACACATCACATATTTCCCATAGCATATAAAATAAAAGTAAAATATTTGTGCTATAAAATAAATATATACATACATCCATCCACATATAAGTATTAATCATATACCAAGGAATGTCAATATCAATATATATATATATATATATATATATATACAAGGAATTTTATACAATATAAGTATAAAATAAAATAGATATAACTTGAAGGCTATGCTCCATCATGCCTATCTTATAGCCTATTCATGCCACCCATAGATGCCTATGACTAACCTATTTGAATGGTGCATTATAATGAGGCAATCTTGGATATCAAGCCATTAATTTGACCCTATAGATTATACACTTAAACTTGTACGCATTCAAGTGATACATTATTCACCATATGAGTGTCTTACTCCTATTCCAAGTCCTTATAGGCTCAATAATCACCCTCCACTACCGCTACAAGTGGTTTTGGACCATCTCCTCATACCTATATTTTTTGAGTAGCCTCTCCCACTAGTCTTAACTAGCTATCATAAGCTAAGGTAGATGGCACCATAAGATCAACTAAGGTAGATGGATCATAATTCGACATCACCCCATCCAAAATATCTTGATGTGTGACCATAATCAGAGATCCCCATATGATATCATCCAATGTAGTACCTACAAAATAGAAAAAAAATATACATCATATCTCATGTATATATATATCAAGCCATCTATCTATCATTAAGTACATAAATGACAATGAAAGTAGTGTTCTATATCAAAAACTTAAATAGATAAAAATATTTTTCAGTAATGGCCTCTCTATCAACCTACTATATATTAAAATAACTATAGGATGACCTTGTGAAACTACCTATACATGTGTCTCCTCTCATCAATGGTACTTCCATCTTTGATGAACTCAAGATAGTTAGTGTCTCCCCTACTTTGTCTCCACTTCTACATCCTCACCTATAACATCCATATATATAACATCCTCAACACTAGCCTCATTACCTCCTACTATCACATCTGACCAATCCATAGTCTCACCCATTGACGCATAATCTTATGTATCTCAATATGTACCCCTGTATTTCCTCTCCCTCTCATCTTTCTAGAATTTTATGCCCAATATATAGGCACTACTAGAGGAGCCATTGGATGTGATAGGACTAGATTCCTAGACACATTTTCTACTAGACACAACTCTACCCATGAGGTATAGACACCAATGATATGAATACATGCTAAAATTATCACAAAAATCACCCACAATGTCCATATGGTAGTAATGTTAGTGTAAGGTTACCACACTATTTCCCTCATGTAACAGTTTACAAAGTGAGAACATGGGGCATGCCATGCACTATAGGGTCCTGAATCCATTATATAACTTGAGGTAATCCATCATTAAATGCATTCAAAAACCCAATTAGATAATACATAGGGAATCTCTCATATATATATGTACTTAATAGAATGATGGGGTGCATCACCTTCTTCCCTCAGGTTAGCATCTCATACATATCGTGCATGAAATTTACCCAAATTATAGAACCAAGATCATACAATTAACTCCACTCTAGAATGGATGGACATAAGGATATTATGTATAGTGATACCTTCCTAGAAAATATATGACATAAAACTTATACTATCATAAGACCTATCAATGGCTTTTGGACATCTAAAATGGTTGACATATAAACATCAAACATGCTAACATGAAAAATAGGATAAATCCTATTTGAGCCTATCATTCACTAGGCTAAGGATCATCTCTCATCCTCTACCTCTAGTGTATCACACATAACTAAATTATTAATGATAAGAAGTCCAAGCAAGGCATGGACATCCTCTAAGATGATTCCCACCTCTATAGTGTCCCATATCCACCTCCCATTAGAAAGTGTTGGTTGTTCACTCCCATGCTCCTAGGAACATGATAACAAGATTAACACTTAGAGGCATCTTACTCATCTCCATGATGCCTCCAAACCCAAGGAAATCATCCAAGCTTGATCTATGACTAAAAAACACTCCAATAAATCTGGTAGCTAGGATCCATCCACCAGTCACTAAGAACTTTTATACCTCTATAAAATATAAAATATTAAATAATGTATTAGATCTTGATGTCATAATAATAAAATACATTCTTAAATATTCTTAAAAAAACTACAAATTAACTACTTAATCAACCTATTTATATTATTTTTCCCTTTTTCCTACACAATCATCCTATTTGATACAAATTGGCCCTATCAACTCTTTTCCATACTACATTGGCCCTCTACTATATAATCAACCCATTCCTATAAACATATTAAACATGTTTAATACTAAATTGTCCATTTATTATATCTAACATACTATATCAATCCTATGCAATAAATTTGGCCTCTTTTAAAACATTGTATTCACTATGAATTATGTACTAAATCAATCATAAGCTACTATGCCATCCATTTCTTTGTTTTTAACTGGATCAGTCCTCTGCTATGAAGTTAAGCACCACCAATGATACTAAATCAACCCACTACTATGTAGTCAGCCTCTTTGATTTATCTTTCCATGAAAACTAAGTTTATAAGGCCAACTATGTTCTTATTTTGTGATGACTTTTCAACCATTTACCATAAATGCCTTATGCATTTTTATTGGTTTGATTATTTCCTAGCAAATACCCCATTCTAACCTTAGTTTACCTAAAAATATCCTAACATTTATTTTCAGTATCTAAATTTTTCCTAACATCTAATTTTATACATTTAACTTAATTTTAATTAAAATTACTCAAAAAAATAAAATTAATATTTTACTTCTCTAAGTTACACTCGTCATGACCACTAGGCATCTTCCATGTCAAAACTATCATTTTATCACCATGGTCACTCTCTAGGCTCAAATTGGGTCTCTAAAAGTAATATTTTCTCATAATATTAAAAAATAAAATGAAATAATTTTTACATTATTTATATTTACTAATCAAAATTATTTACCTGCCAATTTCAATTAGATTTCATTCCATACTAAAAGAAGTTCTAGAATCCTAACATTGTAGAGAATCTTTCAACATGTTATATGTATATTTTTCAAAAACATATTTTTTTCACTTATTTTATAGGTTTACCTAATGCTCCTTACATTGTACACCTTCAAATTTATTTCACTTTGGTCCTCTTCTACAACACTAAGGTAAGTATGTATTTTTCAATTTTGTCCTTATGTGTATCTTATTTTATTCTTACTGTAATTTATTTAAGCACATATTACAACTATGTGACACATGATGATATTTGAGTGGGTCATATGTATACACACAATACTTTTGAAGTTTATCAATTAATGATGTTTCCTCTCTTGAAAGAACCTGTCAAGTCTCAATATCTCTAAGTGCATGCCTTAAAAGGCACATTAGGAATGGGGTGGGAAGATTATTGGAATCTCATAAGATTATTGTTCCCTATACCACCACTTGAAACCAACATAAACCTCTCCTATACATTTCCCTAAGCTTTGAAACCTCATTTACACACTCCTCTAAGCAATTCACAACCTCAAATAACCCATACCTAAGATAAAACCTCTTACTGGATATTACCAAATAAATATAGCCTAGGTTGACCCTATAATTAAGATATATGAGAACATTATGAAATAAGGTTGGCCTCAACTGACATAGTGTAAGGCCTAACTAAATTATTTATTTAATGATACAAGGTTGATTAGGGCAATTATGTCAACTAAAACTTTGAAAGAGTTTAGGGTTAGATCAGGTTATATATATATACATCCTTTTTCCATTTCATATAGAGACAAGGAGTAAATCATTATTTATTCATCTAATTATCCACCATTATATTTGAGGATCCATTATTTAGGATTTCAATACTACACTTGAAGATATGAATATTTTCTTGTGGTATAAGTCTTTTAGATGTAGAGGATAAGTTATGTAGCCTAGATTTGAACTATCTTTTTTATCCTTATGAAACACAATAACCTCTTATGAAACACCTTGGCCAAGGGAGAGATTGAGGCTCAATGAATTCAACTCCAAATGTAATTATTCCTAATTCTTGATATTTTTTATTAAAGTATATATATTTGCATTTGGTATATTATATTACTCTCTCTTTATGCATTAGGATATCTTCTACATTGAATTTAGTATAATAATTCTATGCATGTTTTCTTATATTTTTACCACCCCTCATTTTTTCGACATGCTTTGATGAGCACTAGGTTAGATTTTTATTTACTCTATCATTTACTTATGAATAAGAAAACATAGGACCTAGCTAGGGTTATCATATAGTGTTACTTAACTAAAGGATTTGGAACCCTCTCTAGTAATATTTTTTTTGTAAGGGACCCCATGGTTAGGTCTGGTAGATCCATATTGGTCATGAATCTGATTGTTTGAATGTACCAATAAATAGAATGGCTAGTGTGATTTATCTTCTATGAGCTATGATTGATTTGTAAATCAGCTTCATTTTCCATTGTATACAAAAACCATGTGCATGAAGACACTTATAGGGTGATGAAAAGGTTCAAGGGAGGGAGAAAATCCTTCCTAAAACATAAACATCCACCTTGAGCTTCTTAAATTAATCACATTGGAAAATATACAAGACCAAAAACCAAAATGAATGAACTTGTAAAAATAATGCAATGATTACTATTTCCTTTATTATTTCCTTCCTTTTTCCTGCATATTTTTTTTCTCACCCATAAAAATTTGCCTTCTCCATAGTTAACCATGAAATTATTAGCTTCCTCTATCCCTCTACATTCTCATAAATGAACTTGAGTCATGGTGTTTAAAAAACCTCCACATTTCTCATGACTTACTTAATAAACCTTATTATTTCTCCTTATTTATCTAACTTCCTATCCAATATTCCAAACCAAAAATTAATACCAAAAATAAATGATTACCAATCCATGAAATCCAAATAACCCCTAATCTAATGTCAAAAAGACATAATAATTATACCAAGGTCCAAAGTGACCTTTTTTAATAACATAATAACTTTGAACCAAATGGTGACTTTGGTCAAGGTTGAATCAAGTATTGACTTGATTTAATAACAATCATAAAACATGTTAAAATATTGCATTATTATGGTAACCTTTGAATGCTTATTGTCAATCATGACTAGCACAAGTCAAATAAACTTTAAATGAACACAACATAATTAGAATAAATGTTGTTGAAAGTTATGATTACAACCATTCAAAAAATGTAAAAAAATAAGATAAATACCATATATGAAGTGTAATAGTTTTATTTATGCCAATGATGGCCTCCATAAACAATTAATAAATAAACACATAGTACTAGTCATTCACAACACAATGTATCATGGAAACACACGGTGGACTAAATAGATATCTCATTTTTACCTCTTTTACCCATATAATTTAATGAAATTTTTTGTGGTTGTCTAATTATGTATTCAAAGCTTAACTTATTTCATCTCACATGGTTATGACCTATATTCATCAAAGGACATTAGCATTACCATTTCAAAAAATAACAAAGAATAATAATTACTACTAAACAAAAGTACATATGTCTGTATATATAACTAAAATATCAAAATGCATAAAATAAACATTAGAAAAATATATTATCAATGTCTCAATAGTCTCCACAAATTAGTAAAATAAAACACATATTATTTCATGATTGAGTAGGATATGACAATTTTATACATGTTGATTTTACTCAACAGTTTGTCATAATTAGATTAACACTTTTAATTCCCATTTTTTATAAAGCATATACATGTCAATGATTTTTTTGTAATTTTCAATTATTGATCTTATGCACATATTTATATTTTTCATCTTTCATATTGAAACCTTGTCTCCACTCTTGGCATGTGCTTGTCTTATAAAAATGGGTTAGAAACATGGGTTGGATAACTCCAACCATACCTCACTAAGTATTTGAGGATTTCCCATGTTTCAATAATCTAAATAGAGTTCAAACCACACATATTTATCCCACATATGTATATGTGTGATAAATAGTGATCATATAGACTAAAAAATAGATATTTTAGTTTTTACACTTGACAGTTTAAAACATTAACCATGCTTTTGATGTTTATACTTAGCATAATGACTATTGTTTTGAGGGGTTTTTATATTTATATGTTTTATGATAATGATTTAAGTATATGCATATGTATTTATCAAAGAGAAATTAGATTTATAAGTGAGATATATATAGGTGTTAGATATGTATAGCCTTAGACTTTATATGTTTATATAGAATATGTTATATCAAATTTTAGTACCCTCCTTTTTAAATCTTGAAATCACTCTTAATCTCACATATGATGCAATTTTTAATAAGTTTATAAAACTAATTATGAGAAACAACTTGTTTACATTTATTTAATGGTAATTTCATGTATGTAATTTTTGTCTGATATAATGTGATGTTGATTGATTTGAACAATTGTGGCATTTAAATTTATTGTGCATAGCTTAAGTTAGAACCAAATTATCACAACATAGTATTTATTATATTTAGTAATTCAATGGTTGTCTTTTCATATAATTCTAAAAAGTATTGAATATACATTTATGTGGTGATTTTGATATTTTTTGAGTTACTATAGTGTTTACAAAACAAATTTTGCATGATTAATATTTCACAATTTAAAATTTATTACATAATAAAGTTGGCCTAGTTTTATGTGATTTGAATTTGATAGTCTAAACATGATCACAAGTGAGTTTTCAAGGTTCTAGTTTTTTGTTATACATGAATATGGATTTAGATTAGATAGATTGTGTGATTTGACTCTAAAACTATAACATTGATAGTGTGTGATGATTCTCATCACATTTTTCATACTTGGTAAATGTTTTTTGCCTAAGGTTCTATAAAAATTGTCACATATGCCAATATGGTCAATTTTGATTGACATAAAAGTATTTGTATGGCATATATGTTTATTAAATACCTAGGCCTTTCATTGATATAAGGTGGAAATTGATTTTATTTTCCATATTTGGTTATAAACATATGGTTTATATATATATATATATATATATATGTGTGTGTGTGTGTGTGTGTGTGTGTGTGTGTGTGTGTGTGTGTGACAATCTCATATATATGAGATTGTCACATATATATATATATATATATATATATATATATATATGTATATATATATATATATATATATATATATGAGATTGTCACATTGCATGTATTGTATTAATTTGTTTTTAAATGCCTAGGAAATGGGGTCATATCATATTTTAATTGTTTAAATGACATGGTGGACATATCTTCAATACATTTATTTTTTAGCCTTTGTATTTAAGAGATATAGTGGGGATAAATTAGATATTTTATTTCCTAAATATGACTTAGGCATTAAATTTGTCCTCTTTCATTTGGATTATCGATGGTGTTGACTAATTGAGTGTGAAAATTAGTGATGATTCATTTAATTCTAACCTTGGTGTTTTTGGTTTTGGAAATGGTATTAGCATTATATTTGGAAATCTCTTCAACTAAATTTGGTGGACACTACATAATTCATATTCATTAGCACTTGGTAAGCTACTCCACTTTTAAACCTTTGGTTTTAATTTATTGAGCCTCATTTGGTCAAGCTCATTATGGAAAGTATACTCTAAAAAATTGGTTTTTGAAGTTTAATTGTAATTTTTTATTTTTCATCTCATTATGTGTAATATTCTAGTGATAGATATGAATTCATTTGAATTGGTTGAATTTGGTTGGAAAGAATGCATTTTATATATGAAACTATGGTGAAATTAGTTTTTTACATGAAGTTGGTTTTGTATGTTTTATTTTTTACCTTGAAATGTTTCTTGTGGTTGAAATATTTTTAAAATATCTTTATTTGAGTAGGATTTTAATTTATTTTGAGGATAAATCATTTAGTTTTTTATTTTCATGAACTATCAAGGATAGTTTTAGTTTTCATAAAATATGGTTTTTATATTACACTATTCTTTTTTGTGCATAAGTTTTGACCTTAAACACACATATTTTTTTAATCTAAATTATATTTTTCCATGAAAACACTCATTTTATGTTATATTCACTTCAAATTTATATATTTTATAGTTAAAGATTAAGCCAAGAGACCATTCACGTTATTTTAGTTGAAAAGATTATTTTTTGTTTATGTTATTATCACACACATTGTATGCTTCTTATAGTCAATAAAACAATTTTGGATTCTTGACCACACATTCATAGCTTTTAGCCATGCAT
Organism: Torreya grandis; assembly: GCA_037957365.1. Taxonomy (NCBI): domain Eukaryota; kingdom Viridiplantae; phylum Streptophyta; class Pinopsida; order Cupressales; family Taxaceae; genus Torreya; species Torreya grandis. Next base: position 2,304,000 of record JARHVA010002566.1, on the reverse strand, counting down.
TATTTTTAAGAGTTAAATAGATGGTTTTTTCAGTTTGACCATGCATGTTTCTATTTTACTATTATTATATGCATTATATTGAAGTGGTTTCAAATATCTTTATATTGAGTGTTCCTTTTAGTCTTGTTGGTTTTACTATTGTCAATAGATAATACATCTATTTTTTTATGCAACTATGAGGGTATTTTTAGTAGAATATTGCATATGTTGGTTTGTATTATTGTTTTTGAAAACTTTATTTTATTATTCATGTATATAAACTATGGTGTAGAAATTTTTGAAGCTTAATTATCATTACATTAGTATTCTACACAACATGAGTTTTGGTGTTTTACAATGTTGAGGTTCATAGTGGTAGTTATAGTGAATTTTGTTTATATACATGAAATAATGGAAAATATGTTATTTTACAACTAGTAATTTAACTTGTTTGAGATAATTTAAGATGGATAGAAGATATTTAATTTCATTATATTTGTTAGACATATAAGTATTGATTATGTTAAATACATAAAATAAGTTTGACAAGACTCATGTTGGTTAATTCTTATCCAAACAATTACATACATAAACTTGAATTTTGTTTCAAAGTTATTTTCATTATTATATAAATGTAAAAGTTTTGATAAGATGCATTTAATTTTGATATATAGACAAGAAGATGGGAAATGATCTATAAATTTTACATGTTATAAAAGTTATATAAGGTTTAGTCATTTTTAGAATATTCTCTGTAGTTTATTTGAAAAGTTGAAATGATCCTCTATTGAACTCTTTATAGTCAATTATGTATATCTCATTTTTGGGAAATGCTGTGTATATTTAGAATTTTATTTTAAATATGTTGGCATGAAAACATAACTTGTTTTTTTGTTTTGAATGAATATATGGATAATGATGAATATTGGTTATCTTGGATATATTTTTAGTATATTTATACATGAATAAATTTATTACTTATGTTTATTTAAACTATATATGCATGTCAAGATGGACCCCATATTCTTAGAATTTTGAAAATAATGTATGGAGAAGGATAGTGCATAAAAATGTGGAAATACTTCATCATGGGGTAGTCGTCATTATAGTAATTTTCATGGTTTTAGGGAGGAAAATACCTTTTTATGCCATTTCATCAAGGAACTTGTGTATCCATTCACTTTGGCATAAATGATCCCAACTTACATAAATTGTTATAAAATATCCCTTCTTCCTAATTTACTATGCATATTAACATTTTTCATAGCGGTATAACATGAACTAGTTGGAGATATCATCCTTCTAGATGAGGTAATCCAAGTACATCTTCTCAGCATATGCACATAGATCTTGATGTAGTGCTTGATAATAACATTGTATTCAACTTTGTCAAATTATCTCTTGCGATTATCCTTAGTTTTGTTCATCAAAATACCATTATTTATATTATGTTTCTACCTCCTTCACCTATTCCTAATAAGACTAAATATTCAAGTATAAAACCTATTAGAAATCCTATGACTTAGCCTATGGTGATACTGATGTAAATTAGAAGAGATTATGAAAAATAGAAAACTTAAACTACATAATAGGAGATCCAAATGCATAGATTTAATAATAAACCCTGCTATACTATATTAATATGGGACATATAAATTTATAAGAAAGTCATTCATATAATTATGGATCTTCATATCTCCACCAATATCTCAACATATCCCTAACAATAAATTGTAACCATATCAAACATATATATGTAATATTTTTTTACACACAACAAAATGACACTCAACTAATATATTTTACAAACTAACACAAAAAAATTTGGTAAATTATTACTCATGTAATTGTTCACTTTAAAATATTAATCCAAATTCTATATGAGGTATAATATTCATAACATTACCCCTTTAGTACTTAGATGGTAATTAGTGTTTTAAGAAACTTAATGAAATTAGATAAAGAACACATCAAACTCTCATCAACCATTCACTATTGGGAACATCATCAACTGAATTTAGTGTGAGAAATAAAAAAAATAAACATCTTATATCAACCATTCATTGAGGGAATCTCATCAACCTATACAGTAAGGGAACCATGAATAAGAACCATCTTATATAAACCATTCACTAAGGGAACCTCATCAACCTATACAATGTGATAAATAAAATAAGGAACCATTTATGCAAATTTCACTCTTTCATCTCCTAAACACCTTTATTATGTAATCAATAATGTGAGAAAATAGTAAATAAACCTCTTATTTATCACACATACAAAATAATTTTGAAAAATTGAAATACATGAAAAACTAAAATGGGCATTAAATCTTCATTATCACTTTTGTAACCTATACATGTGATTGTTGCCACTCAATCTCATATAGCACATATAATAACCACTACCATTGGATATCATCCTCTACATAGTCATTTATACATAACTAATTTCCACTAACCTATATGTGTGGTCACATCGCTAGTGACTGTTGAGAGGATGTTAAAATTCTTCCAACCTCTAATGCCTCTAACTTCCTTCATGTCACTTATTAGAAAATTTAGCTTTAAGTCTCAATAGTTTCCACATTGGATTTATTTTTATAACTTCCCTTTATTAATGTGAAATAACTTATATTCCAATTTACACCAATAATGTATCCTTTAAGAAACAATTTTATTAGACTTTTGATGACATAAAAAGACACTAAAATTGACTATATCAACTCTAATGATAAAATAATAATAAAATAGTATGACTCAAAATTAGACCTAAACTAACAAGATGGTGTTCAATAACTTTGAATTAATAATAATACTTTTAGATCACATGTATTTTATTCCATAAAGTAAACAAATAAAAATAAAATAACTAACTATTAAACAACTGATAGGTTAACCATTTTATGACATAGTGTAAATCTATTTCATGTATCTTTATATAAGAATTCAAATAGATTTGATTGAGTCAAAATTTGCATGACCACAAACTAAATAGGCATGAAATATTTTAATGAAAAGTGATGCTTGAATGATAGGTGTTAATTTTTATTTTTTTACAATGGGAGATAATGGATGACTTGGAAATTGAAAGTGAAATTACAAACGACTATTATGCACAAGGATAATACTATAGATAGTCATATACAAATGAATAACTATTAGATAAAATGCAAGGAGGATTGCTATTAATTAAAGGAATACATGATAAAATTATTTTAAAATACAAAGTAATGCTTGAGAGAATTTTTGCTTCACAATACCACTAATTCCACCCAATCAAGTAAGAAAAGAGTAGACTTATTGAACTTAATCCTTTCAAAGAATTGAAAATTGGAACAAGATGTAAAATGACACATTAAATAAATATTTTTGTTCTTATTTTATGTTGATGGTAGTGAACTCTCTCTCTCTCAAATATACAAATATGGAACCTCCTCATCCTCTTGAACTCTAAATATGTAGACAATGGAATTAAAAGACACTTGTTAAGCTTGAGGGCTACTTTACTTACCTTAAGAAATAATGTCTTATATATTAACCTATAATAAATTAAATGACTTTAGAAACTCTCATAACTTAGACAACAAGGAATAATAGAGTTGTACTCCATTTCTTACATTACTCCTCCATTACAAGCAAAGGATTAATAGTGCTTTGATACCACTAATGTAAATTAGAAGAAATTATTCACAATAGAAAACTTAAAACATACAATATGATATCCAAACACACAGATTATAATAATAAATCTCACTATATTATATTGATTTAAGGCATTATAAATATTTAGGAAAGTCATTCCTATAATTATATATATTCACATCTCCACCAATATATCAACATATCCATAAGAATGAATTCTATCCATATCAAACCTATATACATAATATTATTTTTAAAAGCTAAATTATAGAAGGATGAAGACAGTGATATGACACACTTCATGGATGGGTTTAGCCAAAAATTTATAGAATTTAATGAAAAATTGTATAAAATGGGAAGATAATTGGTCCCATTGATGGATCAATGGAATAATCTTAAGTAAGAAGTGGAAAAAATGAGGGAAGTTATGGGTAACTAAAAGCTTGCAAAAGGTAGTAGACTAAGGCCAAAGGAAACCCTTAAAAATAAAGGTAAGTACATCCTCACTATGACCCCAATTAGTTCCAATTAAAAGAAATAAAAAATAAGAGTAGAGAAAGAAAAATGGTTAGGTAAGCATAGGAAAATTTTGGTAGAAGACCGTGACACTCAAACTAGAGGCATGTCTAGCCATACAAAGAAGGCTAGAGGAAACAAGGAAAAGGTTCTACCTAAATAAATATAGTAGGTGCTTCAGTTGTTATACTTTTTTTGTTGTCCTACTTTTTTATATAAATTTGTTGATGTTTAAAATTTTTTAGGATGGTGTGGTCTAGAATTTTTTTATCTCATTTTTAAATTTTTATTGCATGTTAAATTGTGCTTTTAGGTCTCCTATAAATCCTAATGTTTACCAATAAAATAAAAAATATTATTGTTACACACAAAATTATGACACTCAGATAATATATTCTACTAAATAACACAAATAAAAACTAATGAATTCTAAATCACATTATTATTCACTTTAGAATATTAACCTAAATTCCATGTGAGACCTAATATTCCTAATTTACATAAGTGATAAAAAAGGTGAAGATAGAGATTGAAAATAAAGGTGGTGGTACAAACCTTATTGAGATAATTATTACATAATTATAATAAATGAAGTATCAAGCTAATAGAGGATATCATTTGATAGACTTGATTTCAAATGGTGATTCAAATAGATGGTACTTTAGTAAATGTTTTGAATCATTAATATTTTTCTTAATGAGATGCATAGTATGGACTTGTTTTCTACATATGTCATAGTGAATTTAAATATTTTGAGATAATTGCAATTGGAAAGAACCTTTTGGTTTTAATAGTATAGTACCTGATCATATTTATTGGTTCAATATTTCAATTATATTTTTGACAGTGCTATTTAGTTGTTCATGCAATAATAATTTTTTGAATGTTGTTTGACTTTTGATCATGTGATATATACTTAATAACTACTATTATTATGGATTTAAATGTTATTTTTTATTATTAATTAACACAATAATTTATTGTTCACTATGGTTATATAAATCTAATAATTTTTAAAAGACATGTTTAACAAGTCAAGGAAACCCCCAATTAGATATTATTTTTATGTGATTAGGTGAAACTCAAATTTTACAAGGATACTTAAACTATAATGTTTAACAATTAAACATGCAATATAATCCAAGAAATAAAATTAAAATAGGCCACCCTGGCCAACTAAAACCAACTATCTTTATTTAAAACTCTATAGACCTAGACCCAACACACAATTAAGTAAGACAAAAGGAAAGACAAAAATAACAACAAAAACACTTTAATATTCCTCATAACCTACTTGCTTTTCCACCATTAGGATCTCAATCATGTTACTATTCTCCCTTAGTCTAGTTTTCTTAATGTTTCCCCTTGTGTAGATACATGAGCCTTCTACCTTCCTCTCATTCTGCTCATAAGCCACCTTAACCTTAGGGACTGACTCAGTGCACTTTGAGTTGGTCTAATTAAAATGTGGTTTATTTAATTAATTTAATTTCATGAAATTTATTTTAATTTTTAAAATATGAAGTTTAGTTATAGAATTTATGAATTATAAAGAAAACTAATTATAAATTATTTAAATTTTAAAATTAAATTAACTTTACAACTATAACTACCTATAGTTGGTTGTAACTTCAAATCATAACTATCTCAATAAATATTGATTTATAAGGAGATTGAAGATAAATAAAAAAGGGAGAAACACATAGGTAGACCAAACAATGCTTTCTATGATGGTGAAGTAATATGTTTGAATAATGTAGATATGTGATCATATGCAAATAACTTCATGTACTTTACTCAAATAATGATGAAAACCTCATATTTTACAACAAATATTAATATATCAATGGTATAGTGATTTTAATTTAAGGATTCCTTTTTTAATCATTGTTACTTATTGGTTTCTCAATAAATTTAATCATTTAATATCCATACAATAATTCTTTTACAAAGTCTCATAATTTTTTTTATTTATTCATTTAGTTTAGAATTCTTTATATTCTTAATTTATTTTATTTTATGTTCTTAATTATATTTTAGTTTAACCATTTTAGTTGGATTTATTTCCTAATTTAGTTAATTTTATAATTTAATCATTATCTTTTAATATTACTTTTGGTCTCCTTTTAAAGTTTCCTAGATTTTAATATTATTCAATAAGTTTTCTTTGTTTTATTTAAGTTCTTAAGTTTAGTTAATTTGATGAGTTGTTAATTTTTCTATTTTAAGTATTGTCTTTTATGGTTTCTTAATTGGCCTACTTAGTGTTAATTTTTATGTTAATCATAGATTTATCCTTAATGTTGTTTCATTTATTTCTTTTTATTTAATTATTTAATGTTTAGTTATTGATTTCATTTTTATAATTCATTTTTGTTTAGTAAGTAGCCTTGTTATATAAATCTCAGTGCCTAGTTTATTAGTTGTCAATCCTTTTAGTAATTTTTTCTCTTTATTTGGTTTTTGTTTCCATTTATTTTATTTCTCTTTTGATTTTTTGTATTTTTGTATTTTAGATTCTTTTAGTTGTTATGGTATTAAATATGACAAGAAAGACATATTATTAATGTCAATGGATTAGATATCTTTCATTTAAGAGATTACCTCTCTCAATAATTTAGTATGTTAGATAGGTTAGATTATATCTATTAAATTTTATTTTACATTGAAAGAAGTATTTGATTTCTGAAATATAATGATGTTTAATTCATTTTGTATTTTGTTGAATAATTCTCGTAACTAGTAAAAAAACCATACGCACATTTTAGGATCAATATTTTATTCATAGATACCCTGTGATTAAAATGGTATGATTCTATATTGGCCTTCATAATAGGCAAAAGGGTTGATTCATTACTATGACATTTTTCACCATTAATAGAAGACTCTTTGGGCATTTTCCATCTATAATTGAAATGTGAAAAGTGTGGGCCAACCTAAATGAAGGTTTGAATTTGAAACATACTCATTTTTTAATTTTCAAGTCTTCTTGATCCCTTATCACCTCACATGTTAGGAACAAGACTTCCAGGCCTAGATTAGCTAAGCATGAACTAGTAATATCTTCATGATTGAAATCCTTAGACCAAATTCAATTATTTCATTACTTATTTTGGGATTCTCATTTATTTCAATGATTTATAATGCCTATTAATCATATGTGAATTCATAAGGTCACAAGAGCCATTTTTGGGGCCTATTTGATGTAAAGGTATACAAGGTATTTTTTAATATGAAATATATAAAAAGGGGTATTTTAATCAATTCATTATGTCATTAAAAGGGGTGAAATCGTAGTCATTAAAAATAACCATTCATGCCTTAGATGTCCACTTGACCCATATTAAGGATCCTTTTGATCCACTTTTAGTCACATGACAGTCATAAATAACACTTAAGCGTATATAACACCACATAAGACCCATAGCGATGTAATCCCTTAGTGATTTAGGTCCCTACACCCTCTTAAATTTTATTTTGCATCTCCCTCAAAGGATTAGGGTCATCCTAGACCTATTATTAAGTCACCCTCCCAAGTCATTCTTATTAGAACATTATATAAACACTACTTTCACACTCTTAAACTGAAGATGGACATTATCATAGAGAAATACACAAAAGTACCACTTCACATTGAGGGAAAACACCTAGTTATTCCAATATTATATTAACTCAACCCATGCATTGTATAATATATCTCTAACACACACACACACACACACACACATATATATATATATATATATAGATCTCAAATGGCCTCTAAGGTATTATCTCATGCATTTACACTTAGGATTTCTAGCATTTAGAAACATTCACACATACCACATAAGTGGGAAAACAACATGAATCTTGATCCCTCCTCAGACTATTGGTAAGGTAGTGTGCCCACACAAATTTGTGGATCACACATCTATCACATCAAAACCACTAACCCCTTTTTATAATTTTGTTCATTCAAACCCTTATAATTATAAAAATCTAGAGTTTTTGGAGGAAAAAAATCTACATGAAAAGGTATTAATCACATAGACTTGAAATTTGGATCAGATTTGGAACATGACCTAATATATAAAAAATATAAAATATTAATATAAATTTTAGAGGACACAACCAAAATAGCTTTGAATTATCACACCATGGTACTTTATAGCTAACCATGCTAATGTTATGGTTATTTCTAACACCTAGATCATAGTGGTGATAGTTGGATATATCTACTCACCAATTTTCACATTATGATTCCTCTCAGAAGGCTTGTTTTTAGATAAGTTATTATTTCTATCTCATCCTTTCCATACTTATAAAATTATAAATAATTAGTAATTAATTAAATCGATGGAAATAATTGTTGCATATTTATTTTTTGATTTATTATTCTATCACTTTAACAACATAGGGTTTTAAATTCCATAATCCCATTAAAATTTAAAACATTAGGTGAATCTAAATTTATTTAAATAGTGAAACAAACCTAACCCTAGACTACTTTTAGGTTTTATCTTTCCATCCTTTTTGAACTCATACTCACATTTTAGATCCCTTAATCTTCTGATTTTTATTTTGTTTGATCATGATAATAATAATAGAATATGTTTATTACTTTATAATGCATGTTTTTCTAGTTTCATTTGAAATATATTTTATTTGGCTTAATCCATAAATTTAATATCCCTAACAACCACCTTTCAAGTTTTAATGTCATATCTTATGCATAGGAAATAATCTCCTTCTCTTCCTCATCTCCATGAGGGTGATAAATATTTTACCTCTAACTAGGTCTGTGTTATCACTCCTCTACGATATGAATCAACTTATACTATTATTACAAATGCCCATACTCAACATATCCATGTTTCTACCTATTATCTATAGTGTGTGTGCCTAAATATTCAATTAAAAGTAACTAGAGTTTGAATTTTTGAGACTCTAAGGGATGAAATTATCAATATGAGCAACCTGATTTAAAAATTACACAATTAGAATCATCTATTACATGAAAAGATTATAGTATTGGAAAATCATATTATAAAATACAATCCTTGAAGTCACTAGTGTTAATCATGTATATGCATATTCACCTAGTCAATTTGTGTCAATCAATGTTACATTTCAAAATAAGAAATCACAAAAAAGTGCATCTAAAACTAGTGATCTAAAAATTACTCAAAGATCAAATAGAATCTCAAGTGAGATTTTAAGGAAAATGATTAAATATAAGTTGATCAACATACTTCCTCTACATCTAGTGAGGAGATCTACGTATTATTGTTCATACCATATAATTTAGGGTCATCACAAAGTTTCATGTTTATTATTGAAAAAACATATACAACACATCATCAATAATGAGAAGCTTATATAAGATAAATCAATTAATAAATTCATGGCGATATAGGTACATATTTAAAAAGGGTCAAATTTATAAACAATATAAAAGTGGTTACCAAATCATAACTTAGAATAATAAAAAGTTCACAAATTAAAATTAGAGAAAGAGAATACAAAAAGCACAGGTAAAGTAGCTAAAGGATGTAAATATACCTCTCCAAAATGAGGTCCCACTTTTAAAAAAATATAGGTTTGGTCAAAAGTATCTACAATATTTTGATTATCAAGGACAAGGGTTGGGAAAAATGCCCAAGGCATCACTAATCCTATTTTATCAATTGCTAATGTTGGTCAAAAAGGTTTGGGATTTATGAAACATACTAAGGCAAATAATTCATAGACATAGGTTATAAAAATACAAGATCCAGATAAATAGGTGATGTTACAAAAAGAACAAGAACTTAAGTTTCACATTCAGAATCATGTTAAGCCAAAACGTATTCTCAAAAGATGTTTTATAATAAAATATCCTACAAAGCATCATGTTCCTACAATAGGCATAGTTCATAATCATATAAAATTTTACAAATCATAATTTAAAAATGTCAATTCCATAGTATGAGGTAATTCTCTGGGCTCATCTACAAAAAGTAAAAGTCAATAGTATCATTCCATTGGTTCAAAATCAACGTGATAATGATTAGTGGAATAATACATGTTATTATGATTTCCAAGATATTGATAATGCACAATATTTACATTCACATTGTAGCTCAATTCAATCATAACACATCCATCACACTTGAAAAGAGTACACCATTCCTTTTCTGATGTAGGATCCATTGAGGGTGGGTCTCTCAAAAGATTCATTGGTTAGTAGTATCTCTCCTCATCTACACAGTTTCATTATTCCAACTTACTTATAAATAGTTTCCTTTATTTTTCTTCTTGTACATAGTTTCATTTTCACATTGCTTGTACATAGATTATACTCATAAAATACAAAAATACAAAAACATTCAAAATTTTACTCAAAAAATACAAATTTTAGTTTGTATGCATTTCCATGTTTATATTTATTATATTTTATAGGAACTACATATGTCATCTATGTTATTCTAGTCAGTTTTATCATACATACATGTTTCATTTATTCTCTTAAAGTATTTAAAAATCACTAAAAGACTTAGGTAATTTACACATATCCATATATTTTACTATCTACCCATTAGGGGAACATACATAAATACATAGATCCAGCATTGATATATTTTACCATTGGGGACATCATACTACATAGTTTCTAGTTTATCAGGTTCTATCTTTCTATACTCCACATAATAGATTTATCATTGATTATACATTGATATTGATCATCCTATACTACACATTATTTTTGATAACTAATAATACTATAGACTCAACTTATGTATATATTTTATCTTATAAATATATTTACATGTTCATGCATACTTTCATTTCTAGATTTACTAATTTAGATTTGAACTTCTATATCTATTCTAGGGTATTTGAGTATGTCATTTTTGTATGGATCTATGACAATTAATTTCATTGTTATATGATTTTTTTTCCCCATATCCTTGTATGTGTCTTTGTAATTCTGTATGTGTAAATTTTAACATGTCCTTTCATCTGGATCTAAGCCAACCTTGATTACTCTATGCATATGTGTACATTTAAACATGTCCTTGTATGTTTTTTATTTCTCAAACTTAGTGGAATGTACCCATGTACCTTGTATTGTGGACCATTGGCCTAATGTACATGCTTCATGTGTTTATATGTATGATATCATGTATTCATCATGTCCATGACACTTGTCTCTTTCTTGTTACACTTACACTCAATTATTGATGCCATGAGGGACCTCATGCATCTCTCCTTATTCCTTGGGTTCCTTGATGGACATCATTCACCATCCCATAGGTAGTTACTCATATTATATCTATATTTTATGTTCATATAAATTCTTACATTGTTATATCAATATTGACAACCATGTGACTGATAGATCTAACATACATCATACATTACCAACTTATGCTTATATTATTTTACATTTCATTGTCATGTATAGATATTATATTGGATTATCATGTAGATATCATATGTTTTTCATCTAACATAAAAGATGCATAGATTTTATTTTGAAGATGGTTATTTTATAGATTTAATAACTCCACTCAAAATAGGGGCATTTATAGGGGATTTTCATAGAGATTAAGCCATTCTAATGCACTCAGAACATAGTTTTCAGTACACAAACATAAAATACATAGCTCATATTCATGAAAACATAGTGAAAAATAGTCACATACAAATTAATATTAATATTACATAGAAAAAACATTGTCAATAGAACAACATAGATGACACTAGCATAAGTCACTATTATCCAAGGGACTATACTACTATCTAGTAGCCCCAAAAATAAAAAATTCCAAAATTTCCAAAAAGGTACAATAATTATAGTTTAGGTTTATACAATATCAACCATGGATTATCATATATTCTCAATTTCAAATTAATTACACATGTTTTCTCAGATTGGGGAAATCACACATGACATGATGACAACCATTTTAGTTTTAGATACTTAGAAAGACATTATTATGACTCAGTCCAGAGACCATATGCACAAATATCAAATTTTGGGGCATGTGCATGACACATTCTTCCCATATGTTAACTTTGACATTAGTAATCATAGATAGAATGGAAACTCCATGTAATTTTACACATTGTTACTCTTAGACATTATTTTCACCATTTTTACACTAGATTGATTCCTTATTCCATCTCCAATGTTTGTCATTATCGAGTAGTCCCTAAGCTATATTATGGAGTGCCCAAGTGGCCCTTGAGCCATTTTAAATTTCAAAGTTTCCAAATGGATCCAAAGATATTATATATAATTTTAGTTACATCACATATATTCAATTTTAGATGCATCTACTACCCATGGGTAACCAATGATGGATTCAAGGCTAGCTTGAGTTATTGAGCCGCATACATAAGAGGGTTGGAGAACTCATCAGTCCTATCTAAGTTATGCATAGATCATGATCCATCAAGAAGGGGTGAGGAATGATGGATTAAGGGCCAAATTGAGTTATTGAGCCACTGACACATGAGTATTTGGAAAACCATTAGCTCAGTCTAAGTTATTCACCATTTGATCACCATTTACATGCACACAAAGGATGTCACTAGTTTTTTTCATTAGTTTATGTAACCAACAAGGTGTATTTATTCATTTCCTCTTTATCTTAGCTTTTTTCTTATTTTTATCTTTAATTTTGATATTTATCAATTAAGGATTGATTCATTCATGTTTTATTTTTAGGACATATAATGGAGCATGATTTAAAAAATTATAAATAGATTGATGGGCTTCGCCTCGTAGGTAAGTCTAGCTACATTTATTTTTCCTTTATCCTATTCATTTTTATTTGATTCAGTTATAAAATAAAAGGGGGGAATATATTCATTAAAAATAACCATGCATGCCTTGTATTTCCACTTGAGTCACTATATCCTTAGTATTATACATGACACAACTTATGGGTCCTTTTGTTCCACATTTAGTCACATCATAGTCATAAATAGTAACCAAGCCTATAAAACACTACATAAGACCCATAATGACATAATATATTACTTATTTAGGTCCCTACACCCTAAAAAAAGTAATTCTGCATCTTCATAATAGGATTAGGGTCAACCTATACCTATTCTTAAGTGACCCTCCCAAGTCATTCTTATTATAACACAATATAAGCACTACTTTCACACTCTTACACCATAGATGAACATTATCATAGAGAATCACACAAAATTACCACTACACATTGAGGTAAAACTCCAAATGATTCAAATATCATATTGACTTATCCCATACATTAAATAATATATCCCTAATATAGATATTTAGATGTTAAGTGGCCTCCAAGGCATCTTCTCATGCATTCACACTTAGGCATTCTAGCATTCATAGGCATTTATATATATCACATAATCAAGATAAATACATAAATATTGATCCCTTATCAGAGTATTGGTATGTAGGTAGCATTCCCACACAAGGGTGTGGATCACACATCCAACACATTAGACCCACTAACCCCTTTTTCTCATGGTGTTCATTCAAACCATCACAAGCATAAAAACTAGAGTTTTTAGAGGAAAATAGAGCTATAAGAAGAATATTGATTAAAAATACTTAAAATTTGGACCAACATTATAATGGTACATGACATAAAAAACCTATAAATCCTTTAGAGAAATTCAAAATGAGGATACTATCTCACTACCTTGGACACTAGCACACCACAATAATGTCTGACTGAATAAACTAATGTATAGGGCTATTTTTATCACCTAGATCCTATTGGCAAAATTAGATATATTTTATCACCAATTTTAATAGTATGAATTTATTTTTAATAAACATACCCACATTCTTTATTTTTTATTTTGAATAAGGACCCATAATATTATGAAAATCCTAGGTCTATTTTTAATATTTTCTTTCATATATTTTTATATGTGTACCTAACTTCTCTATTAGGTATAAATGCAAGGGGACATTCTCACATGTTTAGTTTATTTAAAATAACCTATTAATACTTTTTAGAAGTTTTACATATACATAGGTTATTTTATCATGCATAGTGATTATAAAGTTTTAGGCTTTGTGTATTTTTCCTTTCACTAGTAGTGTTATATGCATATTTTTGGTCTTTAGAAATTTGGTTTAGAAGTAGGCTTTTGGTATTTTTGATCCTTCTAATATATTTAACCTTCATAAAAACTACTCATAAAAACTTTTTTCATAGGTTTTGTTCATGTATTTGGTCTTCAAAACTTCATCTATGATTTATGTGTCTTTGGCATTGCGTTAATCACAAATTTTATTTAGAACTCTAGTACTTTGAAACTTTTGGTATTTGGTAAAAGGGTTTAAAATTTACACTTTAGATAAAATTATTATAAATTATGTTTTGGAACTAGTCTTTAATAACTAATCTTCAAACAAAAGTGTCCTTCATAGGATGTATACAAGGTATCTACCATAGGTCTTTATAAATTTTGTCTATGAGATGTGCTAACACCACAATAATTTTGGATGACCCTATTCTAGTGAAACATCTAATGCTAGACTTTTGAATGAATCTATGTCATAGTTAAATTTGAGAAAAATAAACAAGATGAATCTTTTTAAATATAACCATGTGGTATTACTCTAAACATATAGAATGCCTATGTGGCATACCTACCAAAATAAAGTGTTAAAGTTATAATTGATTGAGTTAAACAATCTTGGAGACATTAGGCATTAATGGTGCATAAACTTGAATTAAATACTAAAATATATATCATTGAATTAAAAATTAATGTTGTGCTTATATATTACTAGTGATCCAGAGAAAATAGGCATCCCTAAGAGAAATTAAATCCCTATCCACCTCAATACAAATTGTGAATTACTTCTAGAAGATCCAACCATTAAATTGAATAACTAAAATTCTATGAGCATAATAGATTAACAATGGCTTCTTCATATAGCTTATTCATGGGAGTCCATCCACATTCCATGTTTTTAATCAAAGACTCCATGGAATACATGGACATGATTTTTGATTCTACAGTGTTTAATGATGAGTATGACAACTATTTAACTTTGTGGGACATAATCAAGAAAGTAGATGCACATACATGTTAATAAAATCTAACACCAATGAAATGGAAATTGGTGGAATGTTTTATCCAAGTCAAATGATAAGGAATACACTTTGTAGCTTCAAATCTTGAGGTGATGCCCTATATTGACCTACTATAGGATTTGTTCTTTTTAAACAAGGTATCTGGTGGTAATTTTCTACATCACATGGACCATAAAAATATCATCACCTAAATTTATAGATGTACATGTGTTTTCCTATTGTAGACAATATGTTTTACATACATAGATTTATATCATGGAATAATAACAACACAATTGGAAAAAAAATGAGAAAATGGATTATCCCTAGGGAAAATATTATCCTTAATGAAAAATAGATAGTACCTCTCACAATTTTGGTATGGGAGTTTGCATTGAAATCAATCTGATGAATATATTTTATTGATAATCTAGCATCCACATTATTAACCTAGAGTGGGTACCATTGATATATTTATTGATGATCTTAGGGATAACTTTCACCCTAAAACAGATAATTAGTGTCTATCTATAAAAACAGGTCCTACCTAATCATAAGATGCTCATGGGAGTCCATTTATGCATGATATATTACATTTTAGAAGCAATGATGGGAAAAATATATTTTCATAATATATTGATCTTGACCCATCTCGAGATTATATAAAAAATAATATATATGACTCCTATTCATTCATACACATATATGCATATACAAGGAACATAGTAAGAATTACAGAGGATGTGTATCTTAAGGTATGGAGGGAAAGTGATGAAGCACCATTTACAAAATATTAAAAATAATTATTGATACACTAATGCCAATAGGAGACTATTGGCTCTACCCATACTTTACAGTGATCATGGTCATAGGGAACAAGGTTACCTCATTGCATCTCACAAAATATGTGACAAATAAACTAGACAAATAGGAGATCTCATATGAGTTGTGGTGGGGATAGATGAAGATTTAAATAATAATAATAAGAGTTAATTTCATGGCTCTCATTTGATCATTGGTATAATTTTTTATGTTAACTAGAAGCATTTTAGAGATGTTGGCAAAACCCAAGAGTATTATTTATTGGCCACCCTAACACACAAAGATTGGGACCCTCATGATAAGATACATAAACATAACCAAGGTTTTAGAATCCCATACGGACATGAACCTTATGACCATGAATTTTTATTCTTGAATGTGAAGTTTGATGCTCATGTTATAGAGAGGGCTCAGATGGCTAGATTGACTGAGGAGCTATTGAAAATAATATAAGAAGAGTCTTCAATTATAATTATATATGTATTGGTTAGGCTTCCACCTCTAGGTGGATGGGATGATAGACAATTTTGAATAGTAATAATTCTCAACCATCCTTAGATAGAGGGAACTATCTCAAATGCCATCCATTATGATGACTAATTTAAATCAAGAGCCTGAGGTGGAATAAGTTCCTAATATTGTAGGTTCCCTTGGGAGAGCAAAAGAGCCAATTTACATTAACTCTTCTATTTTAGAAGACTCTAGTCTTCCTAATTATTATTCATCTCTTTTTATTTCAAGTGTGTAAGTCTCAAATTCCACCACTCAAATAGATCCCTCCTTAATTAAAAAGGCAACTCTTTGTTACAAGAAGAAACCTAAGGCACATGAACCTCCATTGAGCATAACTATCGACACACCATCTATAGAAGGACCTATGGAGTATGAACATCCATCCATAATAAGATAAACTATAGATGAAATCAAGAGAAATAATTGTAAATAGATAAGGTCCTAAACCTCTAAGTAACAAAACGAAAATAACCATTACAGGTTTATAAACTAGGTGAATATATTTATCTAGTTTTCTTTTTAGTTTTCCTATTGTTTCTTCAATTCTAGTTATATTATTATCCTCATTTCTATTGGTTCATTTAATCATGTCTCTCTTATTCTTAATGTCCTAACATCCCTAGTGGTTACTAAATCTTAATTTTTTCCTTCTAGTCCTATTATCTCTACAACCCTAATTGTTTCTAGTATTGAGGTTGGTCCTTCAATACCACTTGTCTCGACTTCCACTATTTTTGCTCTATCACCATTCCCTTAGCTCCCCATAATTCCAAAATGATTCATACTAAGGAAACTAGGGGAGTCTTAGCAAGTTCACAATTACATGTGTCTTCCACCCAATTGGGCTTGCTAATACCTTATTCTAATCCTATCTGTACCAATGTTGTAGTTTCATCCAATAAGTTTAGGAATAAAAAGCTTGTATACATAATTCATCCAATGCCCTAGTTTAGTGGTATCAATTAGTCTAAGATCATTTTTCCATCATTAACATACCCCTTATAGGTATAATGTTTGATTTAATCTTTAAAGGACCTTATGGTTGAAACTATAGTTGAAGACACTCAACTAATCAACTCCACTCAGTTGGTGATCCCATAATAGGATGCAGGCTTAGAATTTAAAGCCACCCAAAGGTCAAATCTAAAAATAACCAAACTTCCCACTATAAGTTTAACCTTTAACAAATATATAGGGACCATTTAAAGAACCTAGAAGAGAAATATCAAGGATAATTATATTAGGAGCATAGTTTTTAAAGATAGATAAGATGTATTCTCTTTATCCAAGAGAAAGAACATGATAATTGGTATGTCTCCTTACAATGATGATTTTTAATTTTATTTGGAGACATAAAAGTAAGCTTTGATGCAACTTCATGAGGGGACTAAGGAAGCTAGAAGATAGTTACATCAAGAATTAGAGCAAGTCTTGGAATAACAAAAAAATGTTCATGTTGTTAGAGAAATTGATGGATATGTATGGAATGTAGCCTTAAGATTATACAATGTCCTAGATGTTATTAGTTCAATAAGATCTAAATTATCTCCTTATATTACTAATATAACCAAATTATTTAATTATTTTAAATAGGATGAAAACAAGCTAAAATTTATTTTTATGTACAAAACCAATAAGACTTATATTCATTTGAACTTAATGAAACCATTGGAGGCATATAATACCCTCAATTTGGTTGTCATTCAAACTTAAGAGGCATGATATTAGGTTGAAAGTGTAGAGGCCTTAATATTAAATTTTATAGAGCATAAGAAGATAGTTTTTTAGATTTTGGATGATCTAAAACTTTCTCAAGATAGAGAATCTATAGAGCAATTAATAATTAGGGATAATTTGAATCAACTCCTTTAGCAAGCTTCAGCCAATTTAAAACAAAATCTTCAAGGACTAGAATTAGAATAAATTGATGTTGAGTTAAAATTTTCAATCAAAAATGTTACAAAGGTTAAAATATTTTGGGTCAATTTTAGATCCACCAAGGTTTAAAATACATGATTAATGGTGAAAGTAGAAAAGGGTACATCAACCACCTCTTTTGAACATAGACATCATAAGATTTAAGCATAGAGTTGGTTTCAAATATTATCAAGATTTGGAGGTGGAAAATAAGGCTATAGCCACATCTTCTATCTCAAATACACAATTTATCTTGAATCTACCTCTCAAATAAGCTCTACCATCAACTTTAGTACCCCATACCATGTTGAGTTTAGACATGAAATCACCAATTTTTAATAAACCTTAGTTATCTAAAGTTAATTTTGTATATAATTTTTCATGTAAGACTAGTCAATGTAACTATAGTTTATTCATACTTCATGTATGCATGTGGTATTTAGATAAAGTACTTTTTAATCATGCACATGTTACATGCCATCATGTGGGTGAATCTATTTTCTAGCATATTTGTGATCAATTATCATTTTACATGCATTTTTTAGCATCAGATTAGAACTGAGGTTCTAATTATTAAAATTTAACTATGAGGTTTACATGAACTTGGAGGAGGAGGTAACCCTTACCCAAGTGTATTTATATTAGTAAAACTCTCATTTGAAATGGTTTATAAATTATTGATACATGAAGAAGTCATTTTGATTGTCATGTAATTGTGTAAATGTATTTCCATTCTAATTACATGTAAATAAGTGTTTATTTTCATGGTTATTTGATTCAATAATTTAAAGTGTGAAATAACTATAGATAATTCCTTTTATTATCACTAATATATACTATTTTAAGATATGCAATATCTATTGAATAATTAGTAAGTATTATTGATTATATGAAAATAGATTTACTATTTCTATTTTTAGAGTGTGCAGAAGTGTTTTATTTCATATAGTCTTTTAGGTGTGAGAAGTAGCTTCCCTAGATACCTTTCTAATCTGAGCAATAATACCTTGAGAAAGGGTGTCAAAAATATACTATTGCCCATTTTTACCCGCATACTAATATTTTTATTAGATGTAGTGCAGTGTCTTGAAGATCAAAAAATGGAGAAAGATTTGAGCAAGTTCTGGATGGAATGAGTGTACCTAAGGGATCATGCAACTTGATAAATTTTGAAACACTTTAAGTTTACTTAAGGTGTAGTTTTTCCATTTCTAAAGATAGGACTATATTTTCATATATCCCATTAGGTCTAAAGAGTGTTTATAATGAGTATGGAAGTGCATGGTATTTATCTAGTTCTTCATTGTGTTCATTTTGACATTTGGGTCTAGTAGCTAGAATTATGAGTAGGCAAGTTGATAACATTATCATTACCACATCTGAGTAAGTCAGGGACAACTAATTTCATGGGTCTATTCATCTTAATACCATGTTGTTACACACCAAACTTTAGGCCTTGCATCTAAGCAGAATAAAAGATATTAGGGGTTCAAAGTTGTCCTTCTAAATAAAATTTGCTAGGTTTTCATACTTAGATAATTTTTGAAGTTCAAAAAAAGTTTAGTGGGTAGTTTGATTATGCTATATCTCACATGTGTGATAGTTTCAAGAGGAAAATATGGCATGGGTCTATTTAATTTATTACTAAGAATATATGCACTAAATATCAGGTCATCCAACATAGCACAACAAAAGTTATGCATGCTCAAAGTTGGCCTATTGGGCATCTTTTTAGCATAATTAGCTCTATGGAAAAAAAATCTAAGAGAGAAAATTAATGGTATTATATCTTACATATGGAATGGTTTTAGGATCAATTTGATACATGGTTGGCTTCCTATTTGAAAGTATGACATATGATCCAAATTTTAGGTCTTTTTTTAAGCACGGTGAAAGTTATTGAGGTTCAATGTTAGGATCTTGAGCATTTTAAAAATAGCTCCGATACTTAGTCAATTTGGCACTAATTAAAGTTTGATTAAATCTTGAGGAAATCAATGGAGTGCATTGGCTCCAATATGTTAGGGAGTAGCAAGATTGCAAGAAGTGTTTGAGGTTTAATGCTAAGCAAAGGTGAAGGAAACAAGCACGCAGATGTCATGTAAAGAACACATGTCAAATCACTTGAAAATTTTATAGACACACTTATAAATATATTAGATCTAGTGGATCAAGTGGGCATATGATTTTGTTATTAATAACATCTCCATCAAATTTGGTCCCTCCATGATTCTTGTGCTTCAATAAATAAATCGTCAAAGATGGTTAAATAATGGGATATGTTAACACATGCATCAACATTAAACCAATCCAAAAATTCATTGTGATTAAATTTTATTATCTATGGGACATCAAATATGTCCATGTGGATTTTAAATTATGTTCACATGAATGTCAAGTTTGAGACCTGATAAGTAGCTATTGGGGTTTAAATCTAAGTAGATATAATGATTGGTGGTGAGTCATACATCTAAATCCAATGGAGTGAGAGCATGGATGACATAAGTGGGTCTAATAAAATCCAAGGAGAAAACACATGGATGATAAGTGTCTCAAACATGTTGAATTGGTAGAACATCAATGGATCTTACTTAATCATATAGAGAAGGATCAATGGAGTGAGATAGCTGAATAAGTCAAGGATCTATTAGCTAATATCTATTAAACCAATGAGAAAAAAGATAGGATGGAATAATTTTATTGGTCTAAGTTAGTTTTTGACATCCAAAGTCAAAACTAAGAGCCTTTTTCAACTAAATCAAGAGCATGGATCCAATTTTGAACATAATTTAAGCTGAACCAGAGCCAACATCTCAAAGGATACCATAGAGCTATACATGTGGACTACAATGGCTTCACTACCAAATCCAAAGTCATGATTGTGACCTTTTTCTCCACTCTTTCATACCATGATAAACCAATAAAATGAAATCAATACTAGAACAATAGCATAACAAAATAATACAACTATTGTAACCACATCAATTTCAAAACTCAACTTTAATATGACCTAATCCCACCACTATAACTAGAAAGAGCATCAATCCAAAGAGAGGTGGGAGGATAAATGAGTTGTTATTGAAATAATTTGTCAAGGTGGCCATGACCAATTAAGCACTTTCAAAGAACTTGAACATAGGGTGGTTGTAATTGCTATCAAGAGTGGAGTTGAGCTCAATAATGATTCCTTCAACACCAAAAAACTTTATCTTACGTTCCATTATCTATAAATATAGCCTTCAAGCTATTGATTATCATCCCTTAAGTTGGATGACTATACTCTACCAAAATTGTATTATGCACCTCTTGGAG
The DNA here is from genome assembly GCA_037957365.1 of Torreya grandis. Lineage (NCBI taxonomy): Eukaryota > Viridiplantae > Streptophyta > Pinopsida > Cupressales > Taxaceae > Torreya > Torreya grandis. Next base: position 2,282,240 of record JARHVA010002566.1, on the reverse strand, counting down.
TAATAAGAAAGAAATGTTGTAGTGTTTATCAATATGTGTTTATTATTCTACATTTACCTATGTGTCAAGTGGTCTAATCTTCCCTTTGCAATCCCATTATCAAATTTAATGATAATAGCTTTATTTTTAGGTCATATAGTGTGTCATAGCATTGATATCTCAAATATAGGATGGATTTTTTATTATAAGTGCCTTCAATCAGATCTTATTTTTGTTGTCTTCTAGTTTTAATGTATCAAACTAACCTTTATGTGAGATATTATTACTTAGAAATAACAATAAGCATTGTAATAGTTTTTTTCATGGCCCATTAATATGTTAATGGTTCAATCTTATGAGTGGATATGAAAAATTCATGGTGCATCACCGCATTTTAGAATAGGTTTTGTTTCACATAATATATTGACTCTTTTCATCCCAACTTGCTTAGGTTCTTAAATGAGAGGCCCAAATTATCATATGTGACGAGCTGGCCTCATTAAAAACCCTAGAGGTTCAGCCCCTTCACAAGTGACCCACAACTTAGTGTTACTCCCATTTTCGACTAGGTTTGAAAGTAGGACTTGAACATTCCTCCTTTCAACTAGGGTATAACCTGAGTCTACAATAGTTCTACCATGCTTGGTGGGACCATTTCTCTTTGACATAGGCAAAATTAGAAGTGAAGATAATTATTTATAATAGATAATGATACCCATCATCATTATAAGGTGAATATTCTCTAAGTTATATAGTTCATAACATCTTCTATACAGCACCTCTTATGCTAAAGATTACAATAAGGTCAGTTAGTAATGGAATTCCCTTTAAATTTATTGAAATACTTGCTAATTCATATAAGAGAGTAAGATTTAATAGGACATGTATTTATTCCCACAATTGGTATTCATCTCATAGACACCCTATTATTTTAAACAATACAATACCCAGCATGTAAATGTCACACCCTAGATTTCAACCTTTTGTACCCTTTAATGGTGGTAACCCTCTTAACCTTCAATAATATGATGGAATCCCTACTACCTCCTTGAATATTCCTAGCCTATTTTATAGGATAAAAATCTACCACCCATATAGATCACATTATTGACATTACAAACATTTTTTTAGTACATCATATTATAAAAGAAAATTTAACCATGAGACTATTAACCACATCCTTGAAAGGCAAATCATGATAATTGTATAGAGGTCTAACTCTTACCTCAATCAATAATTAGGATGAGTTTATTGAGTGCCTATGTAAAATTTTTGAAGATAGAAGTGACCATGTGTCACTCAGTGAGAAACTCACCTCAATCAAGAGCACACTTCAAGAATCCATGGTTAATTTCAACTATAAATTCTTAAAGACTTAGGATAAGATCCCCATCATTATTAATCCCACACCCAATTATTCCTTCCTATACTATTTAAGGGCATTTAATTTAGACAATGAAGTTATGATCCAATCTATGGGTGGGATAACCCTACCAAGAGCTTATGAAATATCTATAAGGGAAGAAAATTATTTGATACGAGTAAGGAAGCTTATGTTAAGACCTCTAATGCCACTCTTCCCTGATCTTCAACCAACCCCACCTTCTATTGATTTATTTTCCACCTAAAACAACCAAGCCCAACATGTTTATGGTCAAGAGGATAAATTTGTAAGGATTAAAATCTTGTTGAAGGATAAAAACAACAAGATAGTAGCCCTAAATAAATATCAATAGACTTCACACAAGCCATACTAAGGTGCCTTCCGAACCCAATATCCTAATATATCCTACAATAGATCCCCTTATCCACTAAATTGACAATCCCAAGGAAAAATTACTTAAGGTAGATCTTATAATAACTACAACCTTACAACTATGAGTATCTCAAGAGCCTTATTACCCACCTAAAACAATATTGTGCAAGAGGGATAATGGCAGTCAATAAGATAGTCCAATTAGATAGCAATGGCTATAAGTGGAGAAATATATCAGGACCCTAGTTGGAATCATGATCCTTCATTCTAAGGCCATGATGTAATGGCTCCTCCTCCACAAAGTCCTATAATGAATCAAGATAATATGCCTACCATGATACCATTAGAGTCTCAAATTCAATAGCAAGGAAATATGGGTAGGTCACTAACTGACACTCTATGCATAAAATTTCAAGAAGTAGAGCATATGTTTGATCATATAGTAGTAAACATGGGACATACTACACAAATATCAGATGGACTATTTATATCCAACATAAGGGATAAGAGGAGGATGGTGGATGACAAGGTGGGGAAACCTATGGCCTCTTTAGTATCTCCACAAATTATTCAATAATCTAGCACATCAAATATACTTGTTAAATCCCCTGAAACTCAACAAGTACCTCAACATCATGGATAGGAGAGGAAATATCCTTTTTTTCCTTATGTCAGACAAGTTCCAAGTAATGGTTCTACTTATAGGATATAGCCAAAAGATACTAATATTCATTTCAATATTTTGGATCATATGAAGAAGGATAATGTTACTATGTCTATGTATGATGCCTTGTATTTTCTAGGATAGAAAGAGATTCTTCAGGAAGAGCTCTCTAAGCCTTCCTATATGAATGGGACATCTGATAAGGATAACATTTTTTTTACAAAAACTAATCAACCTAGTCCTAGTTAGGTTTCTAATTAAGTACCTAATAAAATTCAAGCTCAAAATGTTGTTCATTCCCCCAATATTATCAATCCCCCTCCATTATATTTTTCATCCATCATAGGAGATTGCTTGGTACATAATTGTATGATAGATTCGGGAGCTTTAACCTTAGTTATGCCTAAAGCCATAGAAGATAAGATTTAGCTTAATTATGTTCCTAATTAAAAAGGGGTTATATAGTTATATGTCTCCCCCACTAAAATAATAGGCATAGTGAAAGACCTTAATATCACATTGGTAGCTTGCCCAAATTGTGTAATCACTTAAGATGTAATGGTTGTAGACCTAACCCCATATTTTTCCATATGCCTATCTAGAGAGTTTGCTACAAAAATTGGGGGTTATTTTTCCTATGACTAGTCATTCATGGTTTTTAGGACCAAATATGAAACTAAAGTCACTATTAGATCATAACCTATTTTTGGGTTCTATTTAGATCCCTATATACCCAACCTTGAAAATGTCAACTGTACCATATTTGAATAAGATGAAAATGTTAGTGAACAAGAGCCTCATGATCATTTTGAATGAATTTTAGATCTATACTTGGATGAATGGGTAGTTGACAATCATTGTTTGATCTTTATATCAACATTGAAGAAGAATACTTAGGGGTGTATTACATGTATGAGGAGGGTGTTGCTATACCTTGCTTAACTAAAACTACTCAAGATGAGTATGGTATATGGACTTTTTTCTTTGATGGATCAAGGTAAAAGAATGGAAGTGGAGTTAGAGCCATGTAAGTGTTACCTTTAGGTCAAAAGTACCATTCAACTAAAATGTTTCAATTTAGTTGTACTTTAAACATAGTTGAATATGAAGATCTTTTACATCATTTTCAAGAGGTAAGAAGAAGAGGTGTCAAACTTATTCAAGTTAAGGGTGATAGTGAGATTATGGTGAAATAAGTGAGAGGCCTAAGTGTATTTAAAATCCATCATTTGAAAGCTTATAAGCACCATGTATGGGACTTCATGGAGAAATTCTTGGCATTCAACATCCAATCCATACCAACAGAAGCTAATCAATGTACAAATAAGCTTCCATCCATTGGAGACCAATATGAGATTGCATAAGGAGTCAAAGGTAATAAAAGTCAAGATAAGATAAAGGTTATATGTAGGCCACCTAGGCCTTATAATAAGGTAAGTTGACAAGTATTTGATAATTATGATTAAACTATATGTTTTTGATGCAAGAGGAAGAATTTTACCATAAGAATCAAGATAAGTTCTAACATCAATATGATTATCAGATGGTATAACTAAGATCTAATAAGGTGCCTAAAGGTCTTGTGACATTATAGAGCATCTTTAATGAGGATGACCAAGTGAGAAAGGGAAAATAATATATCTCAACTAAATAGGAACGTTATTAAAGGATAAAGATCTTTAAGGGCAAGTTGTTGAAGTTAGAAAAGGTTAACACAACAAAAGAAGGAATTTCATTTTTTTCCTTGTGCTAATAATTTATTGACATATTTGCATGGGAGTAAAAATATTTTAAGAGATTTGATCCCAAACTTGCATAAAACACTATTGAACGAGAAGGAAATCCAAATCCTATCAAGTAGAAAAAGAGGCCTATTGATTTAAAAGTGAAGGACCTAGTGAGAAGGGAATTATTCAAATTTATTGAGTCAAATATCATATTCCCCATCAAACATTTGTCATGGGTGGCAAACCTTGTTCCATTAATAAATAGTAATGAGGAGATATGTTTATATGTTGACTTTAGGGAACTCAATAAGGTGTCCCTAAAAGATCATTACCCACTACCCTCAATGGACTAGGTTCTTCAAAAGGTTGTAGGTTCTCACTACTTGATGGCTACTCTAGCTATAATCATATCATGGTCAAAGAATAATATAGACATTAGACTACCTTCACTATAAAGTGGGGCATTTATGCATATCCCTTTGGACTATCTAATGTTTGGGTAAATTTCTATATCAAAATGGATATTGCCTTTGATGGTTTGATTAATAACATGGTGCTTATATACCTATATGATGTGTTGGCAATTTGATTATCATTAATCTCATAATTGACATTATGAGCTGGATGTCATTGAGGCTGAGTATGGTGATTTTAGGATACGAAAGGCATCATATCAAAGGTTAAGGATGATTGGATTGCTTATGTGCATGAATGGAATTCATCCAATTCTTCATAATAATCATCTAGACATTTTGGGTCTACACAAGAAAATATAATTAGGCACTTTTATAATGTCATATCTTGCACATAAGAAGGCTTCAAGACAAAATGTATATGTGTATTAAATCTTCTATGAAAGAGGAATAAATGAATCAATTTATAGGTCATGCAACTAAGTTTAACAAGAGTTATGCAGGTGTAATATTAACCTTCAAGGTAAAATGAACGGTCTCCATAATTAGACAGAATCTACACAAAGGTCATGTAAAATTGTCATGATTTTACAAAACTCATCTATGGACATTTGAAAAAGAAACAAATAGTAGATATATTATGGATTTTTCATGAGAATATTAAATATGTGGCCCACAAGATCAAATGAGAAGGAATGAGCTTAGAATTGAATTATCTTTGCTCTTAGACTAGATAGGGTTTCTCAGTAAATCCCTAAAGGTCTAACCATGATGTCAATAATTAAATTTTATTGTAATGTTGACTTGGTATATTCAGGAATTGGTAGCTTAAGTTACAACTTAAGTCCATTTAATTGTTAAGAAACTAGCCCCTCAATGTATTAATTACCAACTATAAGCAATGATCAAAGGACTTTATATTTTCTTAAGTCAAAGACTCAATATATGTCCCAGCTTGATCAATATCCCATGCTTCATCATATGTAGATGATCCAATGAAGTGAAACAAAGTTAAATCAATCAATAACATAGCTCAGCTTCTCGACATCACACATAGATTTCCATTCTTGATCAAGCAAGGGCCTAAGTGAAATTCATTCTTGCATCAATCATGCATGTTGATTATGCACATTCCCTAAGGGAGAAATACAATTGATTTGAGATCCTAGCTTGAGGGTTAATGTAGGTAGTGGTGAGGACAATAGGGGTTTTAGATTGTGTGATCATTCTTCCCGTAACCTAGTTTTTCCCCCTTTTGTTTTTGATCTATTTTTTGTTTCCATGTGTGTATATGAATATATGTCTTTAAGATTGAAATATACCTACAACAAGATTTGGTGACTCCCGAGACCTAAAATTTGGTGCACAAGGTCATATTGAGTAAAAAAATAAAACCTAAAAATATTTTAGTCTTAGGATAACAATGCAAGGAAAGGACTATAACACTAGACACTAGGGTGTCTTATTTTTGGTGCTCCTATCCAATAAAAAAATGAAAGATATATTCAGGTTCTACATAGTGTCTCAGTACTATGCATGATTTTTTAGATATTTAATCATTTTAATCACCCTATTTATTTTAGATAAGTGTTCTTCTCCCTTAGGCAAACTAATTTGATCAAATTCATATAAACTTATATTTTACTATATTTAATTAGGATTCTTTCCATATTATAGACCCTTATTATTTAGGATCTAATCACTAGATTTTCCTAAAACAATAAAACATTTGGTGAACCATATTTACGTTGAACAAACTTAAAACCCTAGCTATATTTATGGTTTTTCCTTCTTATCTTGTGCAAAAAAATAATTTTCAAAATTCAGATTTTTGTATTTATTTTTTCACATTTATCCTATTCAAAACAATTTTTATAATTTAAAATTATTACATAATTTTCAAAAATTATAAAACCTTAGATTTCAAAACTAGGTCATAAAACACCAATCTTTTCCTTACCAATTTTATAAAACTATTTTGGAATTTTTGCAAATTAATTACCTTATTAAAAATTATTTCAAATTTAGTAGTTTGTTGTGCAAAAATTTAATTTCCAAAATTCTAATTATTTTATATATTGTTTATGCATTTATCCTATTTCAAATAATTTTTAGAATTTAAAATTATTTCATAATTTTCAAAAATTCGTAAACCCTAGTTAAAACCCTAGATTTCAAAACTAGGTCTTTAGACCTCAAATTTCCCTCATAATTTTTAGAAAAACAATTTGAATTTATGGCAAATTGTTTGGGTTATCAAAATTAATTTTCAAAATTCAATGTTAGTAGTTATTTATGCATTTATTCTCTTTGTAGTTATTTTAAAAATTCTCTTTGGTGATAAAATGGCCACAAAGGCAATTCCTCCTTCTCATCCCATAGATCAATTTCTAAATGTTTTTACAATTATGACAATGATTAGACAAATTTGCTTAATTTAACATTAGCTAAAACTATATAAAATGATTTCATTTATAGTGAAGATAATGAATATCATTTTAATGAATGATATGATGATATGTGTAATGATGAGGGTGAATCACAAATAGACGAAACTTTTTCTCTTAAACCCATCTCTTTTATTCCTTCTTCTAATTAAAATAATTTTTATAAATGGGAAAGATACTTATCACCTCATTATCCTAGGAAAAATGCACCAAATGCACAAATTAGTCATGCACTTCCATGTGAACCTCTTATTGGTGATGATTTTCTTCCATGTGAACCTAATCTCTCTCTCCCTTTTATTACTACTATGTTCAAAATACAACAATATAAATGTAATAAAATCAAATTAGTAAATTATAGTTCAAATTATTCATTGTGTTCCTAACTCTACTCTCTCAAAAGAATGTTTAAATGATAAATCTCCTACTCTTAATTTTCAGGTTAAAAATGAAGAAAATGCATATACTTCAGCCATGGATAACATTGATACACATGATATTCTGAATTCCAATGATATCTTATTGCATATTAGAAAGAAATTAAATCTTTCTCTTACACCTCTCCCTAGAAATGGTGGAAGTGATAATGAATATAATACTGAACATGAAAATTAATATGAGAATGAAAGTGAATATGAAATTATACTTCAAATTGTTATGTTTTAAATGAACAAAATGAATATTGTGGTAATGCATTGAATAATGATGACTAATAAGCATATAATGAAGAAGAAAATGCATCTCATGCTTCTAAACTTTCTCTCACTCCTTTAAAATCTCATGCATGTCAAAATGTTGATCCTACTTTTATTCATGATTCTTGTCAAATGATGCACATGATAATATTAACATCACATCTTCTACTCAATTAAAATGTGATTCACTAACAAATAAAGATACCAATGAATCCCCTAAGCCACCCCTCACTATGGTAGAACCTAATTCTCACCCTTCACCTAAATATAATGGTAGCCCACATCCCTCTAGTAAAGTCAAAGTTACCATTCCTCCAAAGGTTCAAGTGAGAATATCCCCTCTTTATGATCCACTTGCTCAACGCAACATTCCCATGGTAAAAATTAACAATCAAATTCAATGATTAAATGAACCACTTCATGATACTAATGTAACATCCTAAGAGATAATCTCTTTCATGCATGCAGTTGGTGAACCACAACACCATGTACATCTCCTTACCTTGAAAAATAAAGATTACAAGTCTTAGATGGAGGCCAACATTCTACATGGTAACCATATTCTGATGACATTCATAAAAGCTTCATTGCCTAAGCATTTCCAAATACCATCATTACCTCATTTTGATGGAACTGGAAATCCATTCATACACCTTTAGGCCTTTTAGAAGGCTTTGCCATCTCATACAAGCCCATTGATTTTACTCAATATATTCCAGTAGACATTAGTAGGGGAACCATATAATTGGTTCTTCCATCTATTCTCTGTTGGTTCATTACACACATATGATGACTTAGAGGAGGAATTTATTATATATTACATCATAAACATGAGACCTCATGTTATATATGAGAAACTTGACACACTACATCAGAATTCTTTAGAGCTAGTTAGTGAGTATATCTTAAGATTCAAGGCTCACATGTTAAGATTGATATAAAAACCAATAGATCTAGAGATTTAGCATATATTTATGAATGGACTTCGTCGACCTCTCCTTGATCATCTAATATATAAAATGGAGTCTTTTTTTAGACATTTGTGTTATACAATTCTAGATTTGGAAAATAAATTGGGATTGATTGGGGTAGATTTAGTTGATTGGAACACTCCTAAGTTTATAGTAGAATATTTAGATACAGCTCCTAACACTCAACATCCACCATATCCTAGACAAGATAAGAGACCACAACTAGAAAAGAAACCAATTAAGAACAAACACCTAATTTATAGAGCACAACATATAATATGTATTACAGAGAATAACAATAAAGCACCTATACAGTTTGATTTAAAGTGGGATAGTCCATCTATCATTTTATCAACACTACTAGATAGAAGGTTAATCACATTACCTTTTATTCATCAATGAGATCCACATCTTTTTCATAGAGAACCAATCAACCTTTTTTCAACTATCATCATATCCATGGACATAAAGATAATGACTATTTTAGATTCAAAGATTGCATCACTATATGTGTTGATAATGGTATCATAGAATTCACACAGGGCACACAAATATCTCCTCCATTATCCAACCCTAGACCTCATTTCTCATGACTAAGTCATCCCAAGACATTCCTTTATAGGAATCATTGGTCACTCATTATGAGTGAAATTTAGGTTTCAGGACAAAATCTCATAGGGGATATCCTATTCCATTGCCTCAAAAGGTTTGGAAACCAATACAACAAAAATAACCTACATATAGTAGCATAGTCCATGGGATACATAGTGTACTTATATATACATATCCAACAGAGTCATAGGCACAACAATAGAGCATCACTCATGAGAAATATTCACTACAAGAAGATTTTTAGGGTCCTATCTCACATAGAAACTTGTTATGGTTAAGATTATATGAACCTCACTCATATTTTATAGTTTCATCTTGATCTATTGCTCAGTCATATTCATCAAAATAGAGGCCACTAAGGTTATTTCATGTATCAATCCACTATGATTGTGAATTTATGAGCCTCCTCCATATCATCTAGTTTCAGTTGCATGACCAATAAAGTTAAATTTTTCAAAATATTCACACAACAATATTTAGCACAAAATAGATAGTATCAAATATAGATCACATTCCTACATAGAAAGAGTAGTATTGGCACTTGTTTAGTTAGTCGATAGGGTTTAGATAGTGATACAACATAGAATAATACAATGTACAATCATACTAGTTTTAGTTCATAACCTTCAATTACCATGGCAATGATGGAGCCAAAGGTCTAGCTACCCTTTGTATTCTTGAGCCACTCTCAGGAAGATAAATGCACATAGTGATAACTTACTATCCCCTCCAACTAAAAACTAACATTCTTAACTATAGATAGCAATCCCTAACCAAATATAGACTATCAAAGTCTAGATATTACCAAATCAAACTTATCCAAACACTTTCCCACTCAAACCAAATCAAACATATCCAAATCCTACTCAAATTTAGCCAAATAGTTACCAATTACCATAACAAATAAATTTTTATTTACATATGATTACAATTCAAAATCAATAAGCCTATCATCATACTTATCAAAACATCACATCCAAACATATCAAAACATCAAATCCCATAGCTGAAGTACCATTTACCAAGTATATGCAAATTCAAAATTAATGTTAGATCAACCATTTATAAAATTAACCATTTACAATCAATATACCAATATATTCCAAAATCTATAACAAAAATACACATGAGTTCAAAATTTAAAAAAAACATCTATATATATCATGAAGTTTTCAAAACATATACATCATGTCAAGGTACAATAATTCATGAATGGGTGTCATGCCCTCACTCTCTCTTCCAGTGTTCATCCTATACTCATGTCTAATAATCAATGACCCTACACCTCCTTGAGCTCCCAAATGCCTCTTGTGCCAACTATCTCAAATCAATTGATAACCATGCTCCTCATGTAAGTATATATATCACCACTGTTGCTCCATATAGTCATCCACAATCTTCATGCTCACTATGCCATAATTAGGTAGAGGCATCCTATGCCTATCCAACTCAACTCTAAGATCATCTCTCTCTCCTACTGCCCTAGCATATGTAGCTATATCTATAATATCCCTATAAAAAGTGAGCATATTTTTCAATTGTAACCATCACTCACTCTATGAAACCCTTCTTTACTACTCATCAAAAACATTCTACATGATCTCTCAGAGTTTCAAATCAATGATGGTCTCCCAAAACTCATCATCTCCCCTAGCCACCCTAGTAGGTGCCTCATCTTATGCACCTCCCATCCCACCTACACACATAATAAGTACAACACTACATTATATATATATATATAAGTTCAAATCCAAACTAAAGCACAAATAGAGGTACAATTTAAATAAAATTACTGATTACCTCCCATCATCTGGATCAGCTCAAGTTCCTCATATGCAAGAACATCCACTCCATCCATAGGATATAATTGAACCCATCACTACCTATCCCACCATGTAGTATATTCCTTAGTGCATCCCATGCCATTTATATTAGGAATATCTATAACCACATGTCATGCATCCAAATGTAACGATGCTAACTCAACCTCAATCAGTCTAACATGAGCCCCTATTATTACTAGTGCCTATGTAATCCATAACCATACCCATGTTGTAGGAGGGACATCCTATCAAACTCTAAACTACCTAGTCATGCAATCATACTAAAATATCTCATATAATCTAACCTAATGGTCATATAACTAACAACTGACCCTCTTATACCATATTTTCTCTCTATCCTCAGGCCATTCAGGGAATCCTCTATAGGCCCTCCATATGATATCATGGGCCACTAATATATAGCATCCTTATATAGTGATGTATACAAAGAGATTAGGTATCCATCTCACTCATCCATCACTCAACAAATGGTTTATATGCCCAACTTACACTTGGTAATCCAATAGGTCACACAACTGCTATGTGCTCATATGCCTAGTAATGTAACAAAGTGGTGGCACCCACACCACCACTAGATATGATATTTTATCCACTCAATTAGAGTTCCTAAAACATTGACTTAGATAAAAATAAGGCTGAAATTTCAACTTCAATTGATCAATATGCATAAGTATTTCATGAAAAGTTTTGATCTAGTAACTAAAACCTGAGGGAAATGAAAGAGTAGGCCTGAATGAAGGCACTAATTAGTCACTTACATCAACTAAAATTCTATCCAAAAGATAAATAAACATATAACATGATCTACATAAATAGATCAACTATGCTTCTAGGTAATAATAAAGACTTGACAAGGAAATATAAGGATTTTCTCTTCAAAAATTTTACTGAAAATATAATAAAATACAAGAGAAACATAGTAAAAATTTAAATTTTTTTTGAATTGTTTTGTGTGAGTTATTATGATTTTATTATTTTATGTATATTCACTCTACAGGTCATAATTTATGGAATTTTTTCAAATTTTTTTTGAAGGTAAAATATAATAAGAGGAATCTATAGTAAAAATCTGAGATAGTTTTGATATGATTTGAATGAGTTATTAACATTTTTAGGTTTCATAAAACCCTAGTTTTTATTTTTGAATCATGAAGTTACAATATTTTTTAGGGGAAGAAGATATTGATGCTAGACAATGGTGGCTCCTTTTGGAGAATCATTTTAAAAAAACTTTAGGGCAAAGACAATTAGTTCTTTTTTTGTTTGGGCAAAAAAATAAGAAGAAGAGGTTCAAATTATTTGGCTCCAAAGAAATCTAAGTCAATTTTTTAATTTCATGGATGCATTCAAAAGAATAAACTTGTTGTATCCATAATCCCTAAAAATTATTTGTCTCCAAAGAAATCTGAGTCAATTTTTCAATTTCATGAATGCATTCAAAAGAAGAAACTTGTTGTATCCATAAACCCTACCAGTAAGTATAACTTCATCGACATGAATGTGTCCAAGCATATACATGTTCAAGAAAAGAATATAAAAGAGGTTTAAGTAGATGGTAAGAATATTTCAATGTTTGAAGATTTGAAGCTCATTATGGAAAAATATGTTTTGCATTCAAATATTTATGCTTGGGATATGGATGATATGGATATAGTTCTTAGATATCCATGGTTAGGTACTTTGGGAACAATCAATATTAATGTTCATAAAAATTTCATGAAGTTTTGGTATAGGAAAAAAAAGGTCACTTTACAGGATATCATATTGGGAAAATTACCAATAACAGGCAAGGAAGATCATGAGGATGAGATTGAAACAAGTGATGAAGAGCATGAGGAAGATTTAGATAAAAGCATACTACAATAAAAAATGAACACTTTATCTACTCAAGAGATAGGGATAGATATATTGGAAGTGGTAGAAGATAAGGTGGAAAAATTTGAGGTATATAGACACCCACATAATCATGAGAGGAAACAATCATGGAACTAGATGGAGTGTCATAACAATAATCATATTGGTTATGCAAGAAATCAAATTTCTAATCACAATGGCTATGAATGGAATCCAAATAAGAATTACTATGATCAAGTATGGAATCAAAGGAATATAACAGCCTATAGAATATGGAATGAATGGGGAAATCACTTTGATTATGCATGGAAGAATACCTACTATGGTCATAGATGGAATCATAGTAGTGCAATGAAATATGGTACATTGAATAAAAATGGGAATAGTTATGCATGGACACCAAATTAGTACAATTATGATTATGAATAGAATCAAATGAGCATACGTGGAGATATATCACCTTCTAAGATCACATATGGGTGGCTCAAAGATTGAGATTGGAGATAAGTGTGCAATAATTTGAAGCATGCTCATTATTTAGTTTCTTCCTATGTTTTGAAGATGAAACATGTCAAAGAGGGAGGTAATGTTATGTACCTAGATACATGATATATTATTATATATGGGTTGATGGATATGTTGACATGTGGCACATACCCCCCTTAGTAGTTCTATGGGTCTAATATATTATGTTAATGGAGTAACTTGTGGAATTAGAGCATTGGGTAATGATCGGCCTACATTGGGATTAGGAGGTTACCCATCCTTTAGAGGTATATATAAAGGAGATGATTATCATTGTAAAGATATCAAGTAAGCATTGAGTCTTCTATTGTAATAGGATATTGGTGATTTTCCCCTCAAAGAGACATCATGGATTTATTCCTTCCTAAAGGAGTATTATTGGTGTTGCCCTACCTTAAGGGTATTATGCATATATTAAGGATTTGGACATCTTGGTCCACCAATATCTATTAAGTTTAATTGACCTTTACATTATTTCTAAATATTATAAGTGTGAGTCATAATAGTCACACAACTACTATTTGCTCATATGCCTAGTAAATTAACAAAGTGGTGATACCCACACCACCATGGAATACCTCCTACGTAAATCTATATAAATCTCTATATAAGTGGGAAAGCATAGTCCTACCCCAAGAGAACATATTACCATACATCTCAATGCTATGAACCACCCTATGCATCCAATAAGCAATAGACACTCCACTACCATCCAATACAACAAAAAAATCCAATAATATAGCTAACCACTTCTACAAGCATTTAACACTTGAATACACAATCACTAAAAATAGCACATGACTATCACTACCTCAGTGACGTACTCCTGAGGGCACCCCAATAAATTATATGGATGCATGATCAATGGCAGTTACACTCATGTCATCCTTAAATGTCACCCATCACCCACTAATTGGGAATTACAAAATGTGGTATACATCCTCTAGAGCAATAGTGATCTCTCAAGTAGGAAGCTACAACATATAAGTATCAAAATTCTACCTCTCACATACGACAATAATCATATACCTATCCCACTACACCATGCTTATGTCACTTACATAACCCAACCCCACCCTATCTATTTCAATATTCTCATAAATAGATAATGATAGCATCCTTAGTGTCTCCATCACCTGACCTCTATGAAACTCTCACATCTGAACCTCACCCTATAAAAAACTAAAAAATATATTATATATCAAATAATAATACCAAGAAAAATAGACAAACAAAGAAAAATTAGGAACAAATTAGAAATTGTAAAAACCATCTATAGTGGACAACAATGTTATATAAGGACACTAGTGTTGGACTACAATGAACTTGGAAAGTAGTGTGCATCCTAGACAATAGTGTTGAATTCATAACAAGAGTGCAAGAACTAGTCAAAATTTTCCTATACTACTTAAAATAGCTCAAAAACATCCAAAATAGGTTTTAAAATAGGTAAAAATCAAATGTCTAGCTTACTTACTAGGCTAATATCTACATTAGCCTCCATGTGGGTTGCCAACTACTCATATCAAGTCATGGAAGTGGCTCGTCTCTTAGGTGTTATCACTCTAGAGTCCACCCTTCTTGAAGATGTGTAAAACACACCCTCACTCTAGTTGATAAAATTGGATCTTCTTAGAGTGTGGGTGAATCTGTATTGAGAAAAACCTCTAGAGAGGGCTTGTTCCTTTAAGATTTATGTTTAAAAACTAAACTATTTTTTTTGGGATGAAAAAGGAGAAGAAAATTGAAATGTAAAATCCTATGTAATGGGGTGATGCACCTGAATGATTAGTATTCTCTAAAATATTTTTTGAAACTAAGTAAGGTACACATATGAATCAAAATAAATTCTTCAATAAATCTTAAACATAAGTGTTCCAAAAGAAGGCCTGAAAGAAGCTTGCAGAGCAAATTCTATTCTTAGCTCTTCAAATGACCTGTACAGGATGAGATTTTCACAATAGGTGATGAAATGAATTTAAAAATGAATATATATATATATATATATATATATATATATATATATATATATATATATATATCACTTATATGTTTATACACAATCAAAAATACACTATATTTTGTTAAAAAAACCTCATATGCAAAAGATTGCTTTTATTGATAAATGATGCAAATTACAATTTTTGTTCTACTTTAGGAATTTTTTAAAAATGGCTTCATAAAGCCAATATATAAGTATAAAACCTTAAATAAATCCAAATTTTAATGTAAAATATAGGTATTAGTATTATTTAAGTGAAAATAAGACAAAAATCCTTTTAAAATTTTAAATAAAGGCTTTAAAATCTTCCAAGTCTTCAAAAATTGCATGTTCTTCATTTTTGGCATAGAATTAAGAAGTGGTGGGCCCATGTTGACTTTTAAAACTTATTTTCATGAAAATCACATCAAAAATTAGAATATAAATCTATCTTAAAAGTTATTTTAATTTCTTTAAAGTCTTTATCTTGCATGAAAATCATGGGAGATGCATGAAACTTGTCAAACTAATCAACCGAAGAAATTTGACCCTTAAGGACTAGTTAACTCAACTTGAGATCAAATTGCATGAATTGAAACTTTTGGATTGAATTTAAAATGATATATAAATTTAAAAATATATATTACATGTGTTAACACCAAAATTAATTCATTTGATAGATTTTCAATGCCATTCTTTACCTACTTGATTGACCAATTAAGCCTATTAGGCCAATTAGGTCTAATAGCCTATCTTCTTGTATTTCGATGCCATTAAAACTAAAAAAATATGACATGAAACCTTTAAAAAATTAAATTAACCTAAAAATACTTTTATCCTCACAATATATTTGATTTTTATGAGAAAACACTCACCATTTACTCAATAGGGTTGACTAAGCCTATTTTGTACCATTTTCCTCTAGACTAGCCATTTTGATTGAGCTAGTTGGGACACTCCTGGGATGATTTATAGCCAAATAATTTTTTTATAATGAATAAAAATTATTATTATTAAATATACATTGATTATATTTCATTGAAATATCTTGTACTTCATTTTACATATCTTTTTTCATAAAAAACATGATTTATGTCATCATCCATATATATCCATGCATAAAATTGAAATTTATGGAATTATCTCTGAGTTTAATTTAAATTTTTAAATTTTTTAGGTTTATTAAAGATTATTTTATGTCAATAAAATTAAATTTTTGAAAAATTGGTTTTTTGAGGGTTTAGGCAGGCTTTGAAGTTGAATTTTCAAAATGATGGTTCATGAAATACAGACCTCCAAATACAATTTTTTTTATATTTATGTGTATAAAATTTAACCCCCCCAAACACATCTAAAAATATTTTGGTCGCATTCAAATTATATAAAAATTTACCATGTTGAGAAATCTACCTGTGGGATTTTGACTGCATTCTGGGCTGCCTACACTCTTAATGATTGTTCATAAATAAAAACCAATAAAATGGTTTAAATTTATCATTAATTGTAATTATATATTATTAATAAAAATATTATAATATATTTCATCCAATCTCCACACGTAGTGAAAGATATGAGCATCTGAATAGGAGGATGGAAAGGGTGTCTAGAACTAAGAAAAAGAAAATTTTACCAAAATAAAAATATCTATACACATTATTAAAAATTCCTAAAATAATAATCATGGGGTATTTAACATGATATCAAAACACTTTGAAATCACATTGTTCTTGAAAAGTAAAAAATCCTCTTTTTGGCCTTTATGCCTGTTTACTTGCAAAAGCCTGCATGAGCATGGTTCACTTAAAATTTAGAGTTTTTAAATTCTTTAAAGATATTATTATAATGTATAAAAATCATCCCATACTTTTTAAACTTTTACCTAGACCTAGAAGCCTTTGTGGAACTCTATAATGATGCCTACTCTAATGGTGATCTCCAATAGACATGCTAAGGACTATTACAAACTAGAAAGTATATTCACTTGTATAATGGCCATTAGAAATTTTATGAATTTTATCCAACTCATAATTAGGTTGTGTAAAATAATTAAGGTCCTGAAACCACCTATAGCTCCTAGAATGTTTAATTTTCTCTCAAATTTGATCCCTATGCATGGATTGTCTACATATTTAAACTTGACAATGCTCTTTTGAAATGCTAATTACCCATTTAGAATCCATTTTTTAATATTTTTGACCAAAATTAGTTCTTTTTATGCCATAATTCCTTGGTTTGACCACCTTTAAAAGGCTATGACTAGTTTTAGGAAAGTTTTGTATGATAGGAGTAGTAGTTTAGCCTTGATAGGTCAAATTACTAACAATTTTGGCAACTTTCAGGGGTTAACCAACCTAATAGTCAAATAAATTATAAACCTTGAAAAGGATAGACTTGGATATACACTAAATATTGGAATATATTTTGCAAGCAAAGACATGAACAAGACAACAAACATGTGCACATGTGCACTTAGAGGAAAGGATGACAACAACAACATGGAAAGGAAAAAAACAACTACAAAATTCATGTGAATATATGCACTTAGAGGAATGAAACACAAGGATTATATTATGTAAAAACTAACCTCATCCTTTTTGGTCCTCTTGGATCAAATGAAAAGCTATTTGATGCACTATGGAACTTTGAATCGTATTTGCTTTTTTTATATATCTCTCTTTTACAAATGGGATCACTTATATGTTTGTATGTTCTAGATGATGCAACTAGGCCTCCAACTTCAAATATTAGGTATATGGATTGAAGATATGGATCTAAGATCCAATCATCTTCCTCTCATATTCTTATTTGTTGCATCAAGACTACTATCTCTACCTCATTTATAGGTTGATCATGATTTGTCTCATTCTCATTCAATGATTGTATTAGCAAATCAATAGGTATGCTTGGGTTGGTATCTTCATTATGATCTATTTGAAGTAGTGGCTCATTGAGATATTTAATCTCTTGGTATGGATTTAAACATGGTTATAATATATCATTAATTTCTTCTTAATGAAGAGCTATAATGATACTCTTTACAAAACATCCCTAAATCTCCATATGGATTGGAGATGGACTATCAAAATTTGCACAAAAACTCTCCAAATCATCCCAAAAGGCCTCTTCATCATGATCAATTGAAAGGACATGAAATTCATCAATATTCTTACCATATAAAACATGTTGATCACATATTTCTACCTTGTGGATGAAGTCATATGAAGGTTCTTGATCTAATGCACTTGTTCCATCTTCATCTTCTGTAAAGAGTGGCATCTCATCCATCCAATCAAGATCCAGCTCATCTTGTTTTGGGATCTATAGAATATCACTGCTTTCTTAAAGCTCTAAAAAATTGGTGGAATCCTTAGGTGAATCATCAACTTGCTTTTCTATCTCATCATCAAAATCTTCTATCTTAAGCTCTTCAATTTCATTCAAGAAATCACGGTATAACTTTTGATAATGATCATCTTCTTTAGGAATATTATCCATCTCAAAAATGGATCTATGTGAGTTTTCTTCATGGCTGCCTTCTAATTAAATATTTTTTCATAGTCTATCTATCTCAGCTACTACAAGCTCTTGAGAAACCTCTTGCAATTCCTCTTCTTTGGCATCATGAAATACTTAATCATGTTTATCCTTGCCAAGTGGTGTCCCAATAATAATTTCTTATTGATCACTCAAGTCACCTTAATTTTATATCTCTTTGGATGCATATTGATTATTTTCCTCACAAAGGAGAGGTTCTTGCTCCAAGAGTGGCATGGTAGACCTATGGAAATACTCCAAGGGATGAGATAGATCCAATGGTTCTACCATAGATGTTTGATTTTGCTCTTGAGACTGTTGAACCTGAACAAATATCACCTCCTATTTTTGCATATTTCCTTGAATGTATTTTCATGAAGGAAAGGCTTCGGTACCTTGAGGAGGGAGGGGTGAGGGTTGAATGTCAACAATGACTTTGGGGTTGATTTTTTCATTTTGGCTTATTCTTGGCTATTGTATTTGATTCCAGGTTGGAAAATTGGATTTAGGAGACTCTAGAATTGAAAGTTTTATAGCTTGAGGCATGATTAGGACATTTTATTATGGAGATGGAATTGGAATACATATATATTGAAATGAGGTAGCAACAGGGATTAATCTTTGAGATTGTGATTTCTTATCTAATAACTTTTGTTTGTAGGCTAATATATTCTTAGCAATCATTTGGCTTACCCTCTTCATTTCCTCCAACTCAACATAAAAATTTAGAGAGTTTTCAAAGGGTGGATTATCTTGGAATGGGTATGGATCATTTGTATGAGGATGAGATGGATATGGATCATGAGGATCATACTATGATGGTATTTAGGGTTATTGATATTGGGAAGAATGACCATAATCTATTCTATAAGCTGCCATAGCCTATAAGAAGATACATGAAATAAACTAAATTTATGAACACAAATGTACCTTTTGCCTAGATATTAGGACCATAGGAGTACTTAAAACTAGCTTTGAAGATGAATGTGCTACAAACTATACTCCAATTACTGAACTCATGTCCCACCAGGTGTGCCAAAAACTATTATGACACTGGAGTGCACCCTGCTTGAAGATGTGTAAAACACACCCTAAATATATGATACAATTGGATCTTTTTAGAGTGTGGGTGACTTTATAGTGAGCAAAACCTTACGAGAGGGCTAGTTCCCTTAAGATTTATCTTTAAAACTACACTATTTGATTGTTTGGGATGAAAAGAGAGAAGGAAATTGATGCACCTAAATGATTGGTATTCTTTAAAAGATTTTTTTAAGCTGATTAAGGTACACATATGAATAAAAATAAATTATTTAGTAAATCCTAAACATAATTGTTTCAAAAGAAGGCCTGAAAGAAGCTTGCAAAGCAAATTCTATTCTTAGCTCTTCAAATGACCTATAAAGGATGAGATTTTCATAGTAGGTGAGGAAACGAATTAAAAAAATGGGATATATATCTTAATTATATGCTGATTCACAATAAAAAATAAACTCTATTCTATTAAAAAAAACTCATATACAAAAGATTTCCTATATTGATAAATGATGCCAAATACAATTTTTGTTTTGCTTCAATAATTTTTTAGAAATGGCTTCAAAAAGCTAATATATAAGTCTGAAACATTAAATAAATCCAAATTAGAATGTAAAATATAAGGAATATTATTCTTTGAGTTAAAATAAGACTAAAATCCTTTTTCAATATTGAATAAAGGCTTTAAAATCTTCCAAGTCTTCAAAAATTGCATGTTCTTCATTTTTGGCATAGAATTGAGAAGTGGAGGGCCCATGTTGACTTTTAAAACTTACTTGCATGAGAATAATGACATAAATTATAATATAAATCCATATTAAAAGTGATTTCAAGTTCTTTAAAGTCTTTATCTTGCATGAAAAGCATGGGCGATGCATGAAACTAGTCAAACTAGTCAACCGAAGAGATTTGACCCTTCAAGATTAGTTAATTCAACTTGAGCTCAACTTGTATGAATTGAAACTTATGAATTTAATTTAAAATTATAAATAAAATTAAAAAAAACATATATTCCACGTGATAACTGCAAAATTAATTTATTTCATAGATTTTCAATGCCATTCTTTACCTACTTGATTGACCAATTAAGCATATTAGGCCAATTATGCCTAATAGCCTATCTTCTTGCATTTGGACTCCATTAGACATAAAAAAATATGCCATGAAACCTAAAAAATAATTAAATGGACCTAAAAAAACTTTTATCATCACAATATATTTGTTTTTGATGATAAAACACTAGCCATTCAGTCAACGAGGTTGACTAGGCCTCTTTTACACCATTTTCCTGCAGACTAACCTTTTTAATTGAGATAGTTGGGAAACTTATATGATTATTTATGACAAAATAAAATATTTAAAATGAATAAAAATTCTTATACTTCAATATACATTGATTATGTTTCATTGAACTATCCTTTACTTCATTTTACATGCTTTTTTCCATAAAAACATTATTTATGCCCTCATCCGTACATATCCATGCATAAAATTGACATTTATGGAATAATACCTAAGTTTAATTGAAATTTTAATTTTTTTGAGGTTCATTAAATTTTATTTTATGGTAATAAAATATTTTTTTTGAAAAACTAATTGTTTTAGGGTTTAGGTGGGCTTTGAAGTTAAATTTTCAAAATGATGGTTCATGAAGTATAGACCTCTAAATATAAAAAAATTATATTGATTTGTATAATAATTACCCCCAAAAATCATTAAAAATATTGGGTTTTCATACAAAATATATAAAAATTTACCATGTGGATAAATTTACCTATGGGGTTTTGACTACATTATAAACTACCTACACTCTTAATGACTATTCATAAAGAAAAAACACTAAAATAGTCTTAAATTTTCATTAAATTTAATTAAATAGGGTTAATAAAAACATAATAATATTGTTTCTATGCAAAATTGCTTTCTACATTCAAAGAAGAAATAAGAAACTAAAAGAAATGGTCAAGGCTAGAAGTACCTGATAAAGTTGTGCGCACCGAAATCAGACGTTGGAAGATTCTCCTCTTTGGCTGTGGAGGAATGACACCTGCGAAGAAAAGGCTAAAACACGGAAAAAACATTAGTCAAAGATATGGTGGGCTGTCAGGCGAACGCCCGATCCCGGAAGTACGAAGACTTCCTAGAAGGATATCAACCCACTGATAAAAAAGCAGAATATTGGATGAAAGTAGATAATAGAAGATAAAATGACAGAAATAAATGATAGAAAATAAAGATGCGTACCTGATATGCAGCACTGTTCTGCACAGTCACCGGCGTCGGTCTCTGTGGTGTCGGCGTCGGTCAGGGAAGGTGCCGACGTCGGTCGGGGTAATGACCAGCGTCAGTCGGGGCAGGTTCTGGACAGATTCTGAACGAGTTGGAGAAGGTCTGGGAGAGTCAGGACAGGTTCTGGACAGAGTCGGGACAGGGTCTGATAGAATCGAGATAAGGTCAGGGCAGGGTCTGGGCAAGGTAAGGTCGGGTTTGGACAGAGTCCAGGGGTTTTAGTCGAGTCTGGACAGAGTTATGGATTCGGATAGTGGGCAGGGATGTAAAGGAGAGATTCAGAACTTGGGTTTGTGGTTTGAAGATTCAGGATGACAGAAATAATGAGCAAATAATAACCAAGAAGAAATAAAACAAATAGAGTAAATACTTACCTGCCAGAAGACGTGATGAAAGCCATAGTTGAAGTTGTCTGTGCAGTGCGGGATTGAAACAAATGCAGATTGATTGATGCCAGAGTTGGTTGATCGTGAGAGTGTTGATTGCCAGAGTCTGTGGATGTCGGAGTTCACAGGTCGATTGAATTATTGATCAGTTTGATTGATTAGCCTTTCGAATGGTTGGCGGAGGCTGATGAAGGCAAGGGACGGTTCGAGAGACGGTTCGACAACCGTTTCGAGAAACCGATCGGGAACCGAATGATAACTGATAACGGATAACGGTAAGGTGACCGACGTCGGCAGGATTGCCGACGTCGGCCGATAAGTGACCGACGTCGGCGACATCGGCCGGGAAAAGACCGTCGTCGGTAGATGCACAATGGGGATAGAGTCTAGCTTTAGCTCTGTGCTCATTTTTACATGCTACCAGGGTCAAGGTTGGTGGAACAAGTGATCGACAAGGGTTAAATAGGCGAAGAAGAATAAGACGGGGAATGACCAGGGGAGTCGACACGATTTCGGTGTCTACATTTTGCCCCTTTTTGTCTTGTTGGTTGTTCTAGACAAACTGCAAGACAAAAATAGGAGTGATTGCCCCAGGTGAGGGATAAGGTTGATTTCGTCTTGTTGGTTGTTTGAATGAACTGTAAGACAAAAATAGGAAGCAGAATGCCCTGAGTATGGATAAGGTATTCCCCCTCAAAGCAGGAGTCGAGGGAAGGGAACCGGGAATCGGGTGCTGATTTGATAAAGAGTGGATGAAAAAGGGGTGAGGGTGAATGCTACAAAAGTCATGATTGCATGCATACCACTGCATGAGAGGGTTAGGGCAAAGTGTCGCAGGTCAAGGGTCGAGGAGTGCCAAAATTGAGATAACCGGGCCCCAACATTTAGTCGTCTGCTGATCGGGTTACTCAATCTAAGCTGAAGCTCCAAATGGGTCGTCGCGTTTTAGGTATCCTGGGCTCAGGAAGTGCTCCTAGAATCACGAAAAAGTCACAAGTAGTGTGGATCAACCGGCTTACGATCCTATACTTGTGAGGGTCCAAAAAGGTCTGTGCACAATTCTGCTAACCAGTCATGAGGTAGCATACATGCAAAAACAACCAAGGCAACAATGTCTTGGAAGTGGTCGAGGTCGGAGGAGATAGGCATGATCTCCAATGGTTGGTGGGCGAGGGGAGGAATGGACGAAAGGATGCGGCCGAGCTAACCCCAGAAGACCCCATGTCAACTGAGTGCTGCCTACATAGCCCTAGTGATAGGGCCTCAGGCTGATGTAGTTCTCCCTAGAAGGGAGGAAGGGTCAAAGGGATGGAAATGGGTCGTGGTGAAGGGCAAGGTTATGGTTAAAAGAAGGAAAGAAGGTTTGTTCATCAGAGGGATGAACAAATGAGAATGGTCGAGCGAACCCCAGAAGACAGTCGTGTCATCTGAGTGCTACCTACATAGCCCCTGTGGAAGGGCCTCAGACCAATGTAGTTCAGACAAAGGGTCCGAGTAGTAGACAGGTGGTTAAAATGGTTGATAGATTGGTCTTGGTTATGATGAAATGATGAGGAGAAAAGATGTTGCAGCCTTTTCCAAATGGTGTATTCTGCAACATTGGTTGAGGGGTTTTTCATCCCTAGCAATATTCCATATTCGTGATGGATGTATGCTAAAAATGAATTGAGGTTTATTTATGCTTCAGCAAGTATTGGTTTATGCTGAACATAAATTGTAGCGGGTCGATAGTTTCCATGTGTATTGGTGTCCATAGAAACTAGGATGAATAGGCTAGGTCATGTTGATGGTCTGAAAAGAGAGTTGAGTTGAGTCGATTGACAAGTGATGAGGGTGAATGTGACCAAAGTGTAGAAGAAGTGAAAAGCATATTGCTCTTTCATTGACAAGGACCAAAAAGATAGCATAGATAGGGGTTATGAGAACCAAGAGCCCCAGTCATGTGTGACGTCGTTGACCATAGTTATGTTAGAGCGGTAATCGAATCACTTAGACATTAAAGTGAGCTCGAAGTCCCTTGAGCAGGTGATAGGAGGAGGAAATAGGGTAACCCATTTTAAGAGCAGAGATAACTATGCCCCTTTTTATAGGAGACCCTGAGACAACTATAAGTCAAGTCCATGACTCTTTTTTTTTTTGGTGAACTGATCGATGTGGGAAGTCCACATAATGATGTCATTTGCTTGGTGGTCAGGTTGTGAAGCTGATCAATGCGGAAAGCTTCTAAAATAATGCTGTTTATTGCCAGATTAGTCATAGCCATCCTTTGAGGGAGTGGTCTAGATTTTTGTTTAATATAAGGGCTTTTGAATAGCTGTCCTTCGAGGGAGCAGTCTATTAATTACAACAATGATAGTACAGCTATCCTTCGAGGGAGCAGTCTATTTTTTTGATTTGATATTGATATAGTGACCATGGATACGTTTTGACATCTTGATTTGTTTTTATAGAAATGTGAGTCGTGGACAATGTTATAGAAGGTCAAGGGCTCCCTTTTATTAGGACAAAGCATCCATACAGCATAAAAGGGTTATAGGAATTGTTAAGAGGAATAGGGTTGAAAGGAAGGAGGACTAAGAGGATGGGGATTGCTCAAGGGACAAGCTCAAGTTAAGTATCAAGTGGATGAGTACTCGAATAGCAGTAGAACGGTCACAGATGCAACGCATTAAGAGGCTCAGGTTCTGGTCATCCATCAAGAGAAGACAGATGGTAAGTCCCTGATCCATACTTGTGCATGATAATAAAAGGTCTGAGCCAATTAGGAGCAAACTTGCCTCGTTTACTGCACTCCATATTGGTCACGTGTTGATTCTCTTTGAGGACGAGGTCTCCGATGTTGAAATCTCATTCTCGCAGATTTTTGTCATAGGTGCGCTTGATGTGATGTTGATAGACATGGAGATGATTAAGGGCAGTAAGACGGCGTTCGTCAAGTAACTCAAGTTGAGCTAAGCGATCTTGACGAAAGTCATCATTGGAAAGAATATCATGTAGAGAAATGCAGAGAGATGGGATCTGTACTTCAAGAGGTAAAACAGCCTCTGTTCTGTACACAAGAGAAAAAGGGGTAGCACCCGTGGAGGTTCGGATGCTAGTGCGGTAAGCCCATAAAGTGAAGGGAATGTGAATGTGCCAATCCCTACCTGTGTCACTGACCACTTTCATGAGAATTTTGGTGAGAATTTTGTTGGAAGCCTCGGCCTGCCCATTTGCTTGTGGGTAGTAAGGCGAAGAGAAACTGAGTTTGATGCCGAAGGAGTCGCATAGCTTTTGGACAGTTTTATTTTTGAAGGACTTGCCGTTATCAGTGATGATTTTATGAGGGACACTGAAATGACAGATGATGTGGGTGTTGATGAAGTTGACGATCTTGTCAGCTTTTGTGGAGACGAGAGGAATGGCTTCCACCCACTTGGTGAAATATTCAGTGGCTATGAGGATGGATTGATGACGAAGAGACGAATGAGGGTTAATCTCACTGATGAGATCTAAACCCCACTGAGAAAAAGGCTAGAAATCCTAAGCAATTTGTAAGGTGTGACTGGGGAGATGAAGCAAGTTAGAGTGCTGCTGACACTTGATGCAACGCCGAACATAATCGCTACAGTCTTGATGAAGGGTAGGCCAATAATAGCCCAGACGAAGGATGCGCTTGGCAACCGAATTCCCACTGAAATGTCTGCCACAAATCCCGTCGTGGACTTGCTGAATGGCTTGAGATGTTTTAGTGGAGGTGAGACAGCGAAGAAGGAGGCCGTCGAAGCCTCGCTTATAGAGAAGACCCCCTAGCATGGTATAGCGAGCAGTATGCTTGATAAAAGCTCGTCGTGCATTACTAGAGAGGTTGGGAGGAATGACAGAGAGAGATAAGAAGTCCACAAGTTGCTTATACCAAGCATCTTGTGGGCTAGGGTCTATAATGTTGACATGATGAATGTGAGGAGAGATATATGAAGGCAACGGCACATGATGCACCGTGACAAAAAGTCTGGATGCAGATGAGGAAGATGGGATATGTGAAGCAAGAGAAGCCATGGTGTCAGCAAACTTATTCGTGGATCGAGGAACAGTCTGCAGGAGGAAATGGTCAAAAGATGCAAGGAGAATGTCAACACGGTTTTTGTACCTTTGCAAAATTTCATTTTTACAGAGGTATGAACCGTTGACCTGATTGACGATGAGCTGCGAGTCGCCGAAGATGTTGATGGACTTGATGCTGAGAGAGAAGGCGGTCTGAAGTCCCAAAATTAAGGCCTCGTATTCGGCCATATTATTGGTACAATCAAAGTCAAGCTTAAAAGACAAAGGCATGGGCTCCCCTTCGAGTGGGATGAGAATGACCCCAGCACCTCCACCTAGTTGACATTTGGATCCGTCAAAGAACATAGTCATCTGATAGGTGGTGTCGTCGGAGGAAAGCGCAGCGATAGACTCGTCAGGGAACTCACACTGCGAAGGTTGATTGTCAGGAAGAGGGGCATCTGCTAGTTGATCAGCGATGGTTTGCCCCTTGATATATTTCTGCTGGATGAATTCGAGATCGAACTCAGCAAGCAGCATGAGCCACCGAGCCATACGTTGATTCTGATATGGCTTGGAGTGCATATACTTGAGAGGATCGGTGTGGGTGATGACAAAGGTTTTGTGACTGAGAAGATAGTGGCGAAGCTTAGTAGCAGCAAAGACTAATGCCAAACAGAGTTTCTCGATATGGGTATACCAAGTTTCATAGTCGACTAGTGTTCGGCTGATATAATAAACAGCTTGCTCACAGTGATGCTCATCTCGGTGTGCGATCATGGCACCTAACGAATGGTGAGTGGCTGAGATATAAAGGTAGAAGGGTTGGTCATCTTTAGGTAGAATGAGAACTGGTGGAGAGACCAGATAGCGTTTTAAGGCTTCAAAAGCCTCTTGACAGTCCTTATCCCATGTAAAAATGACGTCCTTCTTAAGGAGATGATGAAAAGGTTGGCAGCGGTCAGAAAGTTGCGAGATGAAGTGATGAATGGACTGGAGCTTTCCTTGCAAACTGTGAAGCTGCTTGAGATTGGTCGGGAGAGGCATTTCGAGGATAGCGCGAATCTTAGCAGGATCTATCTCGATGCCACGGAAGGAAATGATGAAGCTGAGAAGCTTGCCAGAGAGGACCCCAAAGACACATTTCTTGGGGTTAAGACAGACATTGTACTGAAGAAGATGAGAAAAGATGATTTTGAGAATGGTCAGATGGTCACGGTGAAGTTTGGACTTGCCGAGCAGGTCATCCACATAGTCCTCCATGATTTTGTGGAGGAGATCATGGAAAATGTAGGTCATGGCACGCTGATAAGTGGCGCCTACGTTCTTCAAGCCGAAAGGCATGACTCGATAGCAAAAATTCCCCCATGGGGTAATGAAAGTGGTCTTGTGCTGATCTTCTGGAGCAATCAGGATTTGATTGTATCCTGAAAACCCGTCCATAAGAGATAGCATCTCATGGCTGGCCGTAAGATCAACAAGCTGGTCGATGTTAGGAAGAGGAAAGTCGTCTTTAGGACAGGCTAGATTAAGGTCGCGATAGTCTGTGCAGATCTAAATCCCCCCATTTGCCTTGGTGACTGGGACGATGTTAGAGACCCACTGTGGATAATCGATGGGCTGGATGAAGGAGACAGAAAGAAGGCACTGAAGCTCCTCCTTGACAAGGAGGGCAACGCGAGGATGCATCTTTTGAAGCTTTTGCCTGACAAGCTTAGCCTCTGGTTTGGTGACAATGTTATGGGTAATGATGGTGGGGTCGATGCCAGGCATATCACTATAAGTCCAGGCAAAGGCCTTGCTATGGTCGGAGAGGAACTGGGTATAGTCAAGCTGCTCCTGAGCGTCTAAAGATTGGCTGATCTTTAAGACATGAGGAACATCAGAAGAAGGAAGGTTGATGTCAATGGTTGATTCATTTAACATAACCTGGGTCTCAGAAGGGAGGGAGCGCTGGATAAAAGAATCATCAGCGCCCATGTAAGAAAGAATGGCGTCATCATCAACGCAGTGAACAGTGTGAATGGTTGCCGACTCATCTTCGATCATGTTGGGAAGAATGAGAGGGAGAGACTTGGATACCCCATTGAGCTGATAAGTCAAGGGGTCCAGGCGGATGGTGTTTATGGAAAAAAAAAACTAGGAGGAATGGAAACCACTGACTCCATAGGTGAAGGTGGCAAAACAGGCGAGTGTGGAGGAGATTGGTCAAGGATTGGTTCAGGACAAAGGTCTACAGGGTCTTGAGTGGGGTCGTGATATCCCAGACCATACCGTTTCTTGGTGTCATCATCATTGAGCGGTTGGATAGGCTGATGGGAGCCCTGCTCATAGCGTCCGAAACCAAAACCCTTCCATGCACACCTGTAAAGGTAAGTGTGTGCAAAGGCGGGGTTGCCAAGAAATGAGAAATCTGATGTGAAAGGTTGAGGTGAAGAAAGAGCATTACCGTCAGTAGGAGCTTGATTAAGCCCCCCATAGACGAGATTGGTGCGGAGGTGAGGGGGACCATAAGGTATGATCATCCCGATCCGATGGTCATAGCTAGGGCTGTGATGAAGGCGTCCATACTCTTGTGGAGTTTAGAACATGTTTAAAGCCAACAAGCGATACTCTCCCAATGAAAGTCTTTGGAAGACGTCTTCCATGGGGTCTGTGGTTGTCGCTTAAAGGGGAGGTGTAAGGGCGACTGCCTGTTGTGAACTGGTCGAAGCTTCCGCAGATGGAGGCGGTGCCAGGGTTGATGGCTTGATAGGAATGAGGACATCATTTGGATGGTAGGTGGTGTTGCATGTTTTGAAGGGCAAAGGGTCAGCGGGAATGGTGTGGACTTGTCCGTCATGCTCAAACTTCACACAACGGTGCAGGGTGGAGGGGACACAGGCCATGGCACGGATCCAGGGTTGGCCCAGCAAGATGTTGTATTGGAACTCTCCTTCGATGATGTAGAAGAGCTCCAGGACTGTGCGTGGACCAACGTGGATATGAAGGATGACTGTGCCAATGGTCGTGGCAGTAGTGTCATTAAAAGAATGCAAGATCGCGTTAGTTTTGGAGACACAATTCTTGGGAAGAGCCAACTGATCAAAGGCATGGGTGGAGATGATGTTGATGCTAGCGCCCCCGTCGATCATAACATGTTTAATGCATGTCTGATCGATATAGGCAGTGATGAAGAGGGTGGTGTCCTGATCTTCTGTGTTGGATGTGGGAATCTCAGAATCGCTGAATGTGATGGAGGCAACAGGGGCTAAGGAGTGGACAAGGGTAGCAAGTGGCTAGGGATCCTCGGGTTGGACCTCCGCTGCCTGCAGGGCTTGGATGAGGGCCTGACGATGTTGGGGTGAGGTTTGGATGAGATCGTAGAGGGACATCTTCACAGGCGTCTGGTGAAGCTGTTTCAACATGGAGTCGTGGATTGGTCCGAAAGAAGAAGAAGAAGAAGAAGAGGGTTGAGGCGCGCCAAGGATAGAAATCTTAGGCTTAGGCGGTTGAGGTGGATTGACAAAAGGGTAGGTCCAAGGAATGGCGGCTTTTTCTTTCGCCTTGTCCTTTTGTGACCTAGTGGCGATGTGAATGGCATTGATTTCAAAGATGGGAGGTGAAGATGATGAAGGGGTTGTAACCGGTTGATGAGATGTGGATGGGTTTGAAGAGGTTGAAGGGTTATGAGAAGGAGTCGGGGGGTGGTCGAAAGTGTCCTCAAAGAGAAGAGTGTCTTTCTCCAGATAATGGCGAATGACAGCCTTGAGGGCACAACAAGTCTCGGTGTCATGTCCTGGTGTACGATGATATAAACAAATCTTCGTGTCGTCGAACCAGGAGGGTTTAGACCCGAGAGGTTGAAAGGGCTTGATGGGTGGAAGAGTTATGCTAGAAGTTTGCAAAAGTCGTTGCAAGATCAAAGAGTATGAGCCCACTAAAGGGTCCGTGTTCATCGATGTATGTGATGTCGGTGACTTTTGCTTGGGCGAAGTTGGAGGGGGTTTTCGTACCACCTTCTGGGTTGATGGTGTGATGACAGGCGGAGATGGTACACTCTTCATGAGAGGTGTCACCCTTTTGGAAGAGGGTAGGCTAGTGGTAGGTAAAGGAAGCAAAGGAGGCAACTGGTTTTGATTAGAGGTTGAAGCGGGAAGGACTCTGGTTAAGGTTGAAGGATGAGGGCCCAAAATGGAAGGCAATGGTGACGGAAGAGGAGGCGTTCGCCTCTATGGTTTGGCAGTCTTTTGTGATTTAGGTTGAAGACTATTATTAGTTGAAGTTTGGGTTAAGTCCACCTTCACTTGTGGATGAGTGAGGTTGGAGACGGGGTGAACGCCAAGTGTTTTGATAGGTTTAGGCAGAGTAGATGATGGTTTTGGTTTTGATGAAGTTGATGAAGATGTAGACGGTTTGGAAGTGGAGATCGGATTTTTGTTGATAGTCTTAGGAGGTTCTGCCATGGGAGGATTAGCAGCATGAGATGAGAGGGCCCAGGCTTGTTGAAGAGCTGTGAGACAGTCCCACAATCCCTGATGTTCCACTTTCCTAGAAGGGAGAAGTTTGAGTCTCTCCACTAGTCAAGAAAATGGCTAAGAAGATGCGGGATGAAGTTTGGGCTCTTGAGAAGATGCCAATGGTTATGGGACTGAAGGTGAGACGGGTGTAGTAGTCTCGGGCCCAAAGCATGGTGAAGTCATGACAGGTTCATGTTTAGTTGGAGACGAAGGAGAGTAGGTTCTTCCCTGGGTGGAGAAGAAACTGGTGAATGAAGCTCCTCAAGTGGGTAAAGGGTAGGGATGATAGTGCCCTCCACTTGTGATCGAGGAGTAGGAAAGGTTGGGTCCTCCATGGGCAGCAAGAAGGAAGATGGTGAAACTGGCGGTGCTGGTAAGGTCGAGGCGTCCTCCAAAATTAGAGAAGTTGAGGGAGAACTAGCCGGAGAAAGAGGTTCGTCCACATGTGATGGACTGATGGATGAACTCACCTCTTGGGGTTGGTTAGAAATGAGGGGCGAGACCGTATTGACTGTTCGAATATTATGTTCATGGGTATTGTCAGTCAAGGTCTGGATGTTGTTTTGGGTTGGTGGATGATTAGGGAATGGTTGTTTGAAGATATCGATACCTTGATTAGGAAGGGCATTAGGATTGTCGAGGATGAGGTCACCCTTTTTCAACATGTCTTAGACTATGTTTTTAAGGGTTTTACAGTTGCCCGTGTCATGACCTTTAACACGGTGGTAGTGGCAGAAGTCATTTTCCCTATACCACGCAGGGATGGTGCGTGAGGGATCAAATTGTGGTGGAGGTTGGATCTGAGGGAGATTGATGGCCCCTTGTTTGACGAGTTTTTCCAGCACAGACGCGTATGATTCTCCAAGTGGAGTAAACTGTCGCTGTATGTATCTCTGCTGAAATTGATGAGTGGCGCTCATAGATGTGGATGGTTCAGGTTGATTAGTTAAAGGCGAAGAGGAGGAAGATCTAACAACCACAACATTTGCTGAAGCTTTAGATTTAGGATTGGACGAGGAGGGCTTAGAAGAAGGGTCATTGGTTTTGGAGTTGGGATTCTTACTCCGTAACTTGACTTTATTCTCCTCAACGGCACGTAACTCAAGTTTATGAGCCATCGTGAAGGCTTCGTCAAAAGTGCGGAAGGTTTGAACCCTCAAGGTAGAAGAAATATGTCTAGCGCAGGCTTGAGAGAAAAGTTCAATAAGCTCAGGCTGAGGTAAGGAAAATGAAAGTTGATTGATAAGGCCCCTCCACCGAGCGACGAAATCAGCAATAGATTCATCCTCAAATTGGCAAATAGAATAGAGGTCTGTGATAGAGACCTTCTTGGTGATATTGATGGAGAAATGATCGAGGAAGAGCTGGGCCAGCTGAGTGAATGTGAGGATGGAATGGCTGGGAAGAGAGCTGTACCAGTCAAGTGCAGCACCCGAGAGAGACATGGGAAACATGCGTAAGAGCAATGCATCATCGTGGGTGATAAGGTAACAGGCATGTCTAAATGCCCGTAAATGTTGTTGTGGGTCTTCCTTGCTCTGGAAACGAGAAAACTTAGGAAGTTCCCACTAGCTGGGATATGGTCTGATGGGGACAGAAGGATGGATGGGCTCGTTGCAGATTTGTTCGTACGAGAGAGTGTTGCGTGAGCCGGTAATGGAGGTCTCTAGGTTGGACATTTTATCCATCAGCATCTTGATAATATCTACTGACGGATTGGCGGGTGGAACACCTCCTAGATTGTAAGGCGCTTGAAATAGGCTGGAAGAGGTATACGACGTAGTCGGTTGTACCAATAAGGGCGCAACGTACGGATGACTAGTCATAGGGACAGAAGAAGTGACTAAGGATGGTTGGATGGAAGGCATGGCTAGGTTTGATGTTATCATGGGAGGTTGGTTATAGGTAACATGGGCTAATGGATGGGTAGCCACCCTAGTGTTGATAGGAGTAAGGGTGGGCGGAATAGAGACGACCAAGTTTTGAAAGGGGGTAGAAAGTGGTTGAGTGGACTGAGATTGATGGGGGGCCGAAACCCCGGTGAAAGTGGGCCCAACGATGGAAGGAGAGGCCACACTTGGATGGTTGGTAAAAGGTTGGTCATTGGTTGAGGCAACAGCCTGGGTGTCTAAGGGTTGGACTACGGATGTTATTGATACGGCCACAGTCTCGAGGAAAGAGGTTGGCATTCCATAAATTGGATTGCCCAAGGGGTCTCGCATTTGGCTATTCGTGAGATAGTGTTGCAAGGCTTTGGTATTGAGGTCCAAGAATCGTGCGAAATCTTGGTCCCCTTTTGGGATAATAGGCGTTTGGGTCGGAGATGGTCTGGTAGGAGTTCTTTCAGTTTTCGAGTTGAACTCCATTATAGGGCTGGTTGTAGGCAGGGTAGATGGAAGAGGATGATGCCTCGCGTGATCGACTAGAGCCTTGGCTTGGCTACGAGTCAGAACCATTCAAGGCAAGGAAGAACGTTCTCACAAGCTCAAACAAGCAGATAAGAACCAAAAAGATGAAGACACAAGCAGATCCTAAAACCCTAGAAGTAAATTATTAGGATTATAGTGGCTTATGCCTTAGAATGTGTGTAGAGGAAGATTGGCTTTGTGAGTCGGGTCCTAGAAGAAGCAGTCTATGGATGGTTTCGGGTTTTGTTATGGTGCTCAAAAGTCTATGTTAGCTTCTGTATAGGCCTGGTGCTAAGGAGCAAGCTCCCCTCACTTCACGATTCCAGTGGTTAGCTGGTTTCGCTTAGCCAAAATATACTTCCACTAGAGTTTATCCTCCACCAGAGAATGGAGTGGGCTTCCCCCTTGGTGATGAAATCCAAGTAGGGTCACCGGGATGGGTAAGGTATCTGCTGGGGGATGAAATCCCAGTCGGGCCTTGTCTCAGGTAAGTTTTATGTTTGTTTTGTGCAGGTGGTTTGGTCATGTAACATCAAGTGATCTAGATTAATTCAATATGCGGTTTAATTACTATGTGTGGTCTAAAAGATGCAGGCAATCAGAAATGAATGCAAAGTGTTTTAATGCCCAAGTCAAAATGTTTGTTCGTATGAAGACGAATGGAGAAAGAGTCGAAGAATATGAGTTTTAGCTAGTCTAGAAGTGCAAGAAAGAAAGAAATGTTCGTTTTAGTCTTGCTTATGATGTCGTTTAAGAAGAGACGAAAGGAGGCGAAAAGGAAGAAACCTAATGCACCTATATGAATGAAAGAAAGAAAGAAAGAACCCAAGGAGGACCTAGGGTCCCACCGGGCGTGCCAGAATGTTTCTATGCAAAATTGCTTTCTACATTCAAAGAAGAAATAAGAAACTAAAAGAAATGGTCAAGGCTAGAAGTACCTGATAAAGTTGTGCGCACCGAAATCAGATGTTGGAAGATTCTTCTCTTTGGCTGTGGAGGAATGACACCTGCGAAGAAAAGGCTAAAACACAGAAAAACGTTAGCCAAAGATATGGTGGGCTGTCAGGCGAACGCCCGATCCCGGAAGTACGAAGACTTCCTAGAAGGATATCAACCCACTGATAAAAAAGCAGAATATTGGATGAAAGTAGATAATAGAAGATAAAATGACAGAAATAAATGATAAAAAATAAAGATGCATACCTGATATGCAGCACTGTTCTGCACAGTCGCTGGCGTCAGTCTCTATGGTGTCGGTGTCGGTCAGGGAAGGTGCCGGCGTCGGTCAAACTGCCGGCGTCGGTCGGGGTAGTGATCGGCGTCGGTCGGGGCAGGTTCTGGACAGATTCTGAATGAGTTGGAGAAGGTCTGGGAGAGTCGGGACAGGTTCTGGATAGAGTTGGGATAGGGTCTGATAGAATCGAGATAAGGTCAGGGCAGGGTCTGGGCAAGGTAAGGTCAGGTTTGGACAGAGTCCAGGGGTTTTAGTTGAGTCTGGACAGAGTTATGGATTCGGATAGTGGGCAGGGATGTAAAGGAGAGATTCAGAACTTGGGTTTGTGGTTTGAAGATTCAGGATGACAGAAATAATGAACAAATAATAACCAAGAAGAAATAAAACAAACAGAGTAAATACTTACCTGCCAGAAGACGTGATGAAAGCCATAGTTGAAGTTGTCTGTGCAGTGCCGGATTGAAACGAATGCAGATTGATTGATACCAGAGTTGGTTGATCACGAGAGTGTTGATTTCCAGAGTCTGTGGATGTCAGAGTTCGCAGGTCGATTGAATTATTGATTGGTTTGATTGATTAGCCTTTCGAATGGTTGGCGGAGGCTGATGAAGGCAAGGGACGGTTCGAGAGACGGTTCGACAACCGTTTCGGGAAACCGATCGAGAACTGAATGATAACTGATAAAGGATAACGGCAAGGTGACCAACGTCGATAGGATTGCCGACATCGGCCGATAAGTGATCGACGTCGGCGACATCGGCCGGGAAAAGACCGTCGTCGGCAGATGCACAATGGGGATAGAGTCTAGCTTTAGCTCTGTGCTCATTTTTACATGCTGCCAGGGTCAAGGTTGGTGGAACAAGTGATCAACAAGGGTTAAATAGGCAAAGAAGAATAAGACGGGGAATGACCAGGGGAGTCGACACGATTTCGGTGTCTACAAATATAATTCATCAAAACTCTACACGTGGTGAAAGATATGAGCATCTGAACAGGAGGATAGGAAGGGTGTCTAGAACTGAAAAAATAAAAATTTCACCAAAATGAAAATGACCATTAAAATTCTTCCCAATGCCTAAAAACATCATCATTATGTATATAACATGCTATCAAAACACTTTTAAAGCATATTTTGCTTGAAAATTCAAAAAAGCCTATTTTTGGCCTTTATGCATGTTTACTTGCAAAAGCCTCTATGAATATGGTTTTATTAAAATTTAGAGTTTTGACACTCTTTTAAGGACTTATTGTGATGTTAAAACATAATACCATGTTTTCTAAACTTTTACCTGGACTTATAAACCTTTGTGGTACTCAAGAATGATGCTTACTCCAATGGTGATCTCCAGTAGACATGTTAAGGACTGTTACAAAATAGTATCTTCACTTGTCCAATGGATATGATAAATTTTCAAAATTTTATATAACTCATAATAACATTGTGTATAAAATTTGAGGTCTTGAAACTACATGTAGCTCCCAAAATGTTTAATTTTCTCTCAAAATTGATCCTTGTGCATGGATTGTTTGCATATTTAAACTTGACAATGCTCTTCTGAAATGATAATGACCCATTTAAAATCCATTTCTTGATATTTTTGACCAAAATTAGTGATTTTTAGACACAATTCCTTGGTTTGACCAACTTTAAAAGGTTATGATGAGTTTTAGGAAAGTTTTGTATAATAGTAGTAATTTGACCCAGATAAGTCAAATTACTAACACTAGGAATTTTAAACTCCAAAGCTCCAATAGCTAAATATTTTCACTACACAAATGAACCCAAATTTAAATACAATTCTTATATCATCCAACTCATCTATTCAAAAGTAGAACACTATTTTTCTCATAACTTGAGTCTCATAGCTCTATTTTACAAACCATTTGATTCAATAGAATTATGACAATAATACCTTAAGCAATACACAAAAATTTCTCTCTCACTACATAATTTACATAATATGGAATTAAAACATCCCTATACCTCTTTTCTACCCTAAAAATACAATTTAGTACCTACTAATCAAAACATTCATTCAAAATATTCAAGCAACCCAACCTATTCAATCAATCAACCTTTAGCTTAATTAAATCTATTACTAACTCATTTTCCTAATATGACATGAATGTTTGTATATCTCTACTATACCCAGATACAAGCCTCAATCCTAATCAATCAAAGATACCTTTCACTCCCAGTAATTCAAATATCACCAATTAAACAATAGACGTTCGATCTATTTAATACATACCAACCAAGTTCCTATACATTCCACCACTAGTCATCACTTTTGGCTCAACTTCCTCTATCATATATTGTCCATCTCCCTAAAAGGGGAGTATTATTCCTACTCCTACACTTATCCAACACACCTATCTACTCTCATAGATGGATACACCATGGTTCTTACACCTCTTATAATCAAATTATCAGATTCAACTCACATCAATCAAAACATATAGTTTTTTAGACTATACGGGTCACTTAGCATTACTTAGCTCAGATTGGTTAAGATCATAAAATGGTTCAAACTATATGGGTCACTTAGCATCATTTAGTTTAGTTTGGTCAAGATTATATAGTAATTTAGATTACATTAGGTTACTCAGTATTACTCAAGACATCTAGAGGGATACACCTTTGATTTATAGATATATAGACTATCTTGATAATAGATCTGGGATCATGTACATTACTACATGTCTCACACATATAGCTCCATACAAAAATACATAGCTATAGGACCAGATAATAGATCACATGCATAGTGTAGAGCACATTATTTTGATCTGTAGCTTTGAACATGGGACATGACATAATAGATCATATCACATGTAGTTATACATATTTATAGATTATCTAGATGCATCACTTACATACCAGATTTGGGGGCATGGCACAAATTTTCATGTCCATCTTCTAGGATTATATAGATTGGAATGGCAAGACATGCCATTTTCTTCTTACACATTTACTAGAGTTTTCATATTACACCTAGGCATTACTTAGGTTGTCACCAGGTTGGACCGTATAGTCATTTACAGTGATTGGTCCATTTTATTACTCAGACATAGACCCAAGAGTTTTTTTAGGATAGAGGGTAGACATTGGTTTTGGACATTTGAGCACTTATCAAATCTAGTTAAAATTATTTAGATTCAATATAGGGTGCATCTATAATAGGGATTCCTTTTTTTTCTTTAGGAAATAGTTAGATTCAGTACAGGGGCATCTATTACAGGGATTCCTTCTTTCTCCATACATTATTCAAATTCAATATAGGGGGAATCTATTACGAGGATTTCTTCTTTCTCTAGGCACTATTTAGATTCAGTACAGGGGGCATCTATTATAGGGATTCCTTCTTTCTCCAAGCACTATTTTGGTTCTTCATCTACTTCCCTAGTAAGGAAGTTGGACCCTTTTCTAATACATTTATCTTCACATACTTAAGTTGAGGTACATATCTAGTACTTAATTAAATTGTATCACTAGATTAAAAGTGGGGAAAATGTATACATCCTAAATTGGTCAAGCAACCAAAAATATCATGTCTTTTCATAGTCCTTTCACAAGAGACTCTGCATGAAGAATATGAGATTTTATTAACATCTAGCCATGGCCCTTTGTTTGACTTCTCTTGGTCTTACTCTATTCCCTGGACACCTCTTTGATTATCCCCAATAATTTATAGATTTTCTAACTTAACCCTTATAGACCCAAGTAACTCTTTCAGGCCTAAATCCATCCCCCCAAGTCCCACACCCCTTGAACAATAGCACCCAAATAGGACTAAAATAATAAAACCTAGGGTGTCTAGTTTCTGTTGTTGTTTTCCAAGTGCAAATTTGGTTCTAATGATCACTTTCTCCAATTAGATGAGTTTTACCCCTTTCTTTTCTTCATTCCTAATTTTTCCAATGTCATCCAAATGTAAATAAAAATCCCAAATTTGAAATAATGAGTCTTCTATACAAAGGACTACATAAGGAATTTTATATCTAACACTTAATATTTTGGCACATTAGACATAATAAAATAAATCATTAGTATAACTCAACTTCTCAACATCACAAATAGACTTTCATTCTTGATCAAGGAAGGGCCTAGGCAAAATTCATTCTTGCATCAATTGTGCACATTGATTATTCCAGTTCCATAAGGGAGAACTACATTTGATCTAAGACCCTAGCTTGAGGGTTAATATAGGTAGTGGTCAAGATAATAGGGGTTCTAGATCATGTGATCATTCTTCCTCTAACCCATCTTTTTCCCCCTTTTTCTTTTGATCTATTTGTTATTTCCATGTGTGTAGTCAAATATAGGTATTGAAGATTGAAATAGACCTATAGTGAGCTCTGATGACTCTTATGACCTAAAATTTTGTACACAGGGTCATATTGAGTAGGTGAACAAAAAAAAAAGATTTTAGCCTCAAGATAATAGCGATAAGAAAATAATATACTGCTAGACACTATGGTGTCCTATTTTTAATGCTCTTACCCAATCAAAAAATAAAAGATAGATTCAAGTTCCAGACAGTGGCTCAATCATGTGTGCGACTTCTTAGACCTTGATTCGGTTGAATCACCTTGTTTATTTTGGATAAGTGTTCTTCTCCCTTAGGCAAAATAATTTTATCAAATTGAAATAAACTTATATTTTACTATATTTAATCAATACTCTTTCCATATTTTAGACCTTTATTATTTAGGATATAAACACTAGATTCTATAAAATAATAAAATAAAGGCATATGAGAGAAATGCCAAGTCAAAGAATGTTATTATCTATGGATTATCAAAATCAGAGTTTGATAAAGTGATGCACTATCAAAATGCATAAGATATCTAGAACAAGTTGAAGAGAATCTATGAAGGTGATGATAAGGTAAAGTAGGCCAAGCTACAAACATATAGATGAATGTTTGAGAGTCTTAAAATGACTAAAAAAGAGAAGATTGCAGACTACCTTCTTAGGGTAGATGAAATAGTCAATGCAATCAGAGGCCTTGGAGAAGAAATGAAAGAATCAATCATTATCAAAAAGGTCCTAATATCTTTACCATCAAGGCATTATTCTAAAATCTCTATAATAGAAGAAGCAAGATATCTAGATAATCTCACTATTGATAAGTTACATGGACCTTCACTACCTATGAGATGAGAATGGGAGAAGAAAATATGTCTAACATATTAGGTGCATTCAAAGCATCCAATAAAGTTAAAGCAAAAGCATCTATGTCTGAATCTGAGGAGATTGATGAAGAAGAAGATAAAATTTTCAGAAGATTAAGAAGAGGGTCTAGAAAATACAAATGTAAGTTACCCTTTAAATTATTTTAATGTGGTAAGGTAGGACATTTATCTAATAAATTCCCTTATAACAAAAAAGGATGATTTTGAGCAAGAAGAGGATAGTGAAAAAGTGAAACCTCACTATTTCAAGAAGAAGAACTTATTCAAGAATAAGAAGGGTTTGTACACAAGAGAAGATAACAACTTAGTGGATGAGAGTGGTATCTTGGATGATGACCATGACTATACCTTTATGGCTAAAGAAAATGAAGTCCTATTCATGGCATCAGGATCATATTTTGTAAATCAAAAAAGAAGAAATAGACTCTAATGAAGAAAAAGAAGGAGAAGTGGACTTAGAAGTTGAACTCATTTTTTCTCTAGATGATATTGACATGATGAGAAAAAAGAACTCAAGACAAAAGAAGCTTGGACAAAAATAAATTGAAAAACTATCTAAAAGTCTTGAAAGATTTAATTAGATGATGGTAGGCCTTAAGACTCAAGTTGAAGAGGTTGTATGAATAGAATATGTAGTAAAAATTTAACTATGGTTCAAATATAATGAGTGTATGTGGCTAGAAGTAGAGATAGTAGATTTGAGAAAAGAGCTTGAAAAGGCTAAAGAACTAATAGTCAAAGGTTTGAAGCTGATAGGAGGATCATACATTCTTGATGAATTGATCAACTCTTAAAATCCATCAAAAGGGAAATCTAGACTTGGTTATGAGAAGGGGAAAAGTCCCATAACTAGTATATTTTCTAATTTATATGATAATTTCAAATCAGAAGGTCAGGAGCAAAGAAGGAGAAAGCTTGCAAGGATACATAGACAAACACAAGAAATGATGATGTGAATAAGGATAAAGCTAAAAATAATCCTAAGGAAAGAAAAAAGAATAATGATTGCATCTCTACAAACTCAAGGAAGATGTAGAAGACAAAGGTAGCTAATGTAGATGGTTACATAAGGGTAAGAAACTTGAAGAAGCAAGAGTTGATAAGAACTCCCCATCTAGCACAAAGAAAAGCTATGACTAGGTATTCCTCATATTTCTATTGTTATTGTTATAACTTTAATAATTTTGGTCATAAAGCTAGTAATTATAGAGTTATACCTATAAGGAAAACCAATTTTGTAAGCAAAAATTTATTTTCAATCTTGTTAGATACAAATTTAATGTGTTATAATTGAAATAATTTTGGTCACATAGCTAAAAATTATAGAACATTTTTTCTAAGATCAAAAGTATAGAGTAAGAAGAAAGGTATGCCTCCTAGTGTGAATAAAGGTTCACAAGTTTCTAAAAAATAGAAAAGTAAGCCCAACAGGACATATAATCGACCCAAGCATGTATGGAAAGTGAAAGATCAAGCCATGATGAAGAATGCTACAGAGGTTCGAAAATGTCAAGAGTTCTTAATGTCTACACATGTTGAAAATGAGAAGACAAATCTCAAGGAGAATTACAAGGTGTTGGATGAGGATAGTTCTGAGGTATGTATAGATTTAAGTGACCATCTTGATATTATATAATAAGTATCAAGCATATAAAATCAATCTTTTATGCCTAGTGATGATATTTTGAGTTGTAAGGAAGATTCATCAGATGAAAAGGTGTGCCACATGTTATCTCCATGTATTGTTAGTCCAGTCACAAAATAAAAGGATAAAATTATAGTGGATGAGAATGTTAGTTCTCTTAAGCCTTAGAAGAATTAAAATAAAAATAATCAAAATAAAAATATGACCAAGGAGGATAAGGAATACAAGGGGTTATGTGCAACTCTTTGTTTCACATTGTTCTAGGACATTGTGAAGTAAGGTGTCTCTATGTATTCTTCTTAAGAGACGCTTGTGAGTGGAGAAGCAAGTAATTTATACTACATATGTGAACTCAAGTAGGTTGTGATGATGACTTGATCAAACCAAGTCAAGTGTTGTGTATGTAGTTTCTACATGGATAAAATGAGTGTTTCAATATGACATAATGAGATTTTTGGAGTACATCTCATATATATATGGTCTATAGATTCATTTTACATAAGGTTTATAATGAAAGAAACCCTTGACATTGTGTATCTTGGGTTGTGTAAATAATTTGGGTCACCAAACTTAGTGAAAATGTGTAAAATGATGATATACATGTGACAAATGAAGTTATGGTGTGTTATAGGTAGTCCCTTAGTGAAAAGATGTAGTATGGAGTTAGTGGGAACCAATTTAGATAGCATGAATAGCTTGAGAAGCTATGAATAGTGTAAGGGGGAGCTAGATTATTTACCATTTCATGATCAAGAAGGCTCACAATAGAAGAGTTTTGTAATTATTCAAGTCTTAGGATCATAAGACTATATAGTTGAGACTAAGAGAAGGCTAGTATGCCTACATGGTATCTCCCACATCACATCACTAGATACTAGTGATGGATCATATGTCCAAAAGAAATATCATAAAACCTTGTTGATCTATAGAAGAAGAGAAAAGGCAACTTAGGTATGTGTATTTTTTAAATTTATAATGAGTTGATGGTTGTAGATTCTTGGACAAACTCCTTTATTTGATAAAGGGGGAGAACACTTTAGACAAATAGTGATAATGAATCCATTTTCCATTTATGTCAAAGGGGGAGAAAAAGTGCAAATGCTCTATGTGGGAGAAGAAGAGAAAAATTCTCTCTACAAAATTTTAGATCAAAAAGTGTAAATGTCAAAGAAGAAGTAGAGAAAGTGTCCAAGTTGAGTATTAGGAAAATATGCCATTGACTAAAGAAGAGAAAGTATGGTATGAATAAATTAGTTCATAGTCATTAGAAGTCAATGAAAGAAATGGAAAATAAAGATCAAATTATTACAATATTACAACATTAATATTGGATCAGAGCATTTAGTTTGCCATCAATGCCAAAGGGGGATGTTGTTGGAAATTTAATTGTCATTGGTGTTAAAAGGGACGTTATGAGCATGTCATTGATGTCAAAAGGGAGATTATAGATGTCATTGATGTTCAAGGGTGAGTATGGTGATTTGAGGATATGTAAGGCATCCTATCATAGGCTAAGGATGATTAGAGTGCTTATGTACATGAATGTAATTCATCCAGTTCATAATGATCATCTAAACATTTTGGGTCTAGATAAGAAAAGATAAGTAGGTAATTTTATAATACCATATCTTGCACATAAGAAGGATTAAAGACCAAATGGATATATGGATTGAATATCCTATGAAATAGGAAAAAATTCACCAATTTTTAGGTCATGTGACTAAATACAAAAGGAGTTATACAGGTGCAAAGTTAGCCTTCTAGTCAAAATGAATGGTCTCCATACATAGACAAAATATGCACAAAGGTCATTCAAAATTGTTATTATTTTACAAGGATCATCTATAGACATTTGAAAAATAAATATATAGTATATCTATTATGGGTTTTCATGAGCATCTTAAATATGTGTTATACAAGCTCAAAGGAGAAGGAATGATATCAGAATTGAATTATCTTTACTCTTAAACTAGATAGGGTTTCTCAATAAAACCTTAAGGGTTTATCCATGTCATAGACAAGTAAAGTTATATTTTAATGTTGACTTGGTATAGCCATAAATTGGTAACTTAAGTTACAACTTAAGTCCATATTGTCATTAAGAAATTAGCCCCTTGACCTAGTAATTATTAGCTCTGAGCAATGATCAAAGGAATTTATATTTTCCTAAGTTTGAGACTTAATATAT
The DNA here is from genome assembly GCA_037957365.1 of Torreya grandis. NCBI lineage: Eukaryota > Viridiplantae > Streptophyta > Pinopsida > Cupressales > Taxaceae > Torreya > Torreya grandis. The sequence continues at coordinate 2,238,332 of JARHVA010002566.1, read as the reverse complement.
GTCTCAACTTGATCAATGGCCCACATTTCATCATACCTATATGATCCAATGAAGTGAATTAAAGTAAAATTATCAAATGATCCTTCAAGTTAACATGTTAATGACAAGTGTCACATTCATGAAGGTTTTTAGATAGAGACCTAATGAGCATATGCTTATCAAATTTAATGATTGAGCTAGTTGGAATATCAACAATTAATGCTTAATTAGAAATTAGATATCCAATAGAGCATGATGAATTCAAAGTTTCAAAGGTCCCTTCGAGTGAATGTACTAATGCCAAGTGTCACAAACACATGAGTCGATGAGATAGAGGACCAATGAGAGTGATCCTATCAAAGATAAATATCAATATTGTTATAATATTTTATGGTGTTTGGGTGATCATGCAAAGGAGATCCAACAAAGCAAATGGACTCAAATTATATAAATTGATTGAGGTTTATTGACATAGTGGAAATTTAAAGATTAAGCAAGTCTAAGAAGATCAATAGAGTGAAAGTAATCCAAAGACACAAGAAGCAGTGAGATGAGGTCAAAGTGTCAAATATTAATGACGAAGTAAAGGTAAATTTCATGCATCTTCAAATATCTAATGACATGCAGTAGATAGGATCTAGAGATTGACAGATGTATTTTAAATAGTAGAAATTTTATGTTCTATAGTGTATAGATATTTGATAGAGTAAGAGAGCGTGGAGATGTCATGAAGAAAGAGATAAAAGGCTAGTACTTAAAGTTTTTAAATTCTAATGGTCAAGTGGAAAAACATGCATGAATATGCAAATAAGCCATGAGTCATGACATAGATAATGAGATTGATCGATCTAACCAATCAAATCTACATTAAATATCTTGTGCATCAAAACTTGATTCTAAAAAAAGCTATATATATTTAAAATACCTATAATTATGGTGTGATGCATGGATTCAAGATGTGGAAACTAAAAGTTCAAGTCTTAATGAACTAAAGTATATAATTGGTATGATGTGTTATAGTCTGAGTGTGAGCATAGAGAAGAAGTAAACCCTAGATAATTTACTTATATATTATATATATATATATATATATATATATATGATATCTTACACAAAGTAAAATAATCTAGATCCATTCGAATAATGTCAAATATAAAATATATAGACACAGAACTAGAGGGCAAAGAGAAAAAGAAGAGGTTGTAGAGAGAGATGAAGTGTGTCAAATAGATACATATACAAACACAAAGAGAAAGTGGAAAAGAGGAAGAAGGCACAAAGAGAATGTGCATTGTAATGAGTATTTATAGATTAAACTTGTAATAAATAGAATAGATTTTGATTCATTTATGAATAAATGTTATAATCTAGAGTTGTATCTCTATAGATTTGATTGGCCGATGCCATCAAATTAGTTAAGTTGATGCTCAATTAGGGGATTTGTGTATCCTTAGGGTTGGTGCCCTTAAACATTGTAACCAATAAGGTTAAGCTAAGTTGGTGCTTAGTTAGGAAGTTGGTACTTCCCTAGATTTGGTGTTCTTAAACTAGGGTATTGGTATGTCCTTAGGGTTGGTGCCCTTAAATGTGTAACCAGTGAAGTTTTGCTAGTGAGAGTTTGAACTATGAGGGTAGATTAGAATAGTAGATTATAGCATTTATTCTCACCATGGTTTTCACCTTTGGGTTTTACATGTATAAATATGGTGTCATGTGTATTTATGTGTGTATGTGATCTCTACATTTATCTTTTAATATTCACATGCTTTTGAATTTGCTTTAAAAGGATTAAATGGCTAGTTTTAGTTTATCTACTAATTCACTCCCCTCTTAGTAGATAGTTGTGTTCCAACATGATGTCAGTATTTTCTCAAAGGACCCAACGAATCACATTTCTCACTTGAGGTTAGTCTTCTAAAGGTGTAGAAATGTTGGTGTGTCTTTAAATCCTAAAAATGCATATTTGGTGTGCATGAAGGAAGATTATTGGGCCATGTAGTGTCTAAGGATGGTCTCTCCATAAAAATTAAAATATTTGAGTCTATCTTGTCCTTATATTTTATAGTCAATGCAAATTCATATGCACCCATCCTTCTTAATGCTAATGACCATAGGGATTACCCACTCAGATTCTTGTACTAAGTAGATAATGCTAGCTTCCAACATCCCATTGATCTCCATTTTTACCTTGGTATAGATATTTGGGTTCATATAATATGGGAATTTATTAACTAGCGTTGGACCAACCACCATCTTTATGCTCATCTTGCCAATTGAAAGGTGGGTTCCCTTCGTATCCTTATAACTATGCAAGAAGAGGTCATGGAATTCCCTTAGAAGGTCAACAATTCATGCCATTTATAACTTATACTGGTAATCACCTATAGTGGTGATCTTGCACTCACCTTCTATATTGATGCCTACTTTGGTGGTCTTGAGTGGTGCATGGTAGGGTTCATTCTTTGCTTGATGAGAATCCTCAACCTACCTTGTTCCCTCTATTGTCTCAACCCAGAGATGTGTTGGGTATCCATCATCTAGGGGATTGTCATCCATAAGGTGCACAAGTTTTTGTATTCCTATTAAGTTCTTTCAATTTCACTCTTTCTAGGTCTCATCATCTTCATCATTTGTGTCACTATTAAGCACTTTTTGTTCAAAGAATATGAAGAGTGATAGTCTTTTCTCCCCCAACATCTCCTTTATGCACTCTTCTAGGATTGTATTGTCTACAAAAACTATCTAGTAGATGACTTTTAATGCTCTAACAAATATAATATTTGTGAAGAGAAGGAAAATATGTGCACAAAATTTTCCTTGAGCAATTCCTAGTTCCCTATCTCTTTAAACTTCTCATTTACAATGTACCACACTCACACCCATGTCCTTAAGGTCCTATAAAAGGCATACACCCATAAGCCTCTTGGTACATTTTCACCAAAGACTATCCAAGTTTCCTTGAAAAGGCATACATGAGTAATTGGGTTTGAATTATTATTTTAAGCAAGGATATATATGTTTTATTTAATTTTTCCAAACTTTGTGCATATTACTACCTTCACATCACATGAAATTGGCAAACAAGGTCTCTGCATCACCCACAAATGGGAGGCAATGCTCTTCAGTGTGTATACCAATGTGCTCATTTAATAAATTTCTTTTAGGACATAAGATTCAATATCTTGGATATATATTTTTATGGGTTGGTCCCCCTCATACTTTGGAAGCACTACGAGCTTTGCCTTACTAATCTTGAGGAATTTTTTTCCCATTTTTTTGGTTCAAGGGATCCATTTCTTTTGAAGTCACTAGATTCTTATCATCCCTATCCCAACTATTCTCAGTGCCAATATACACACTAGGAAACATCTCTACCTAGTAGCTTCATAAGCCTCTTCAACCGATTACTCACAAGCTACATTAGTTGTATCAAAAGTTAACTATCCATATTCTCATGTGAGCATGCCTTGGTCATTTGGGTTGAGTCTCTCAGTGTCCTGCACTGTGATATTATAGATGTGGTTGATCTCATCCTCGAGGTCAACACTCTCTACATATGGGGGTCCTTGATCATATAATAAGGGGATCGCCACCCTTTCCTTACCATTCTCAAAATTCATATAACACTTCTTGAAACACATGTCTACATTATTGGCATAACACCACAGTCTTCCGAAGAGTGTCAGGTAGTTATGCTTCTTAGCTAGCTCAATGATGTTGAAGTTGGCATGGAATTTAGTGCTCATGATGTCTATAATAGCACCCTTTAGGATTTCGATAGGTTACACGTGAGTCTTGTTGGCCACGAACATCATGTGAGGGGATGGATTTAAGGGGGGTCACCCCATCTTTTCCTAAGCATTTTTGGTCAAGATGTTGACCTCTGCACCTTTGTCTACTAGTACATCACAAACCAATCATCTATTGATAGTTAAATGTATCAATAATTCTTCATTATAATCAATATTCAAAGTATGCCTGACCTCATGTGCCCACTCTATATACGGTTTTTTAGTTTATATAATTGATATATGGCCTCTTTTAATGGTTTTTATTCACCACATGTTATAATAGGTTTTGTTTCATGCAATCTCTTGACTCTTTTCATCCTAATTTTCTTATGTTTTAGAAATAAAGGTCCAAATTGTCATATCTAAAGAGCTAACTTTATTAAAAACCCTAAAGGTTCAACCCTTTCACATGTGACCCAAAACCTAGGGTTGCTCCCATGTTTGATTAGGTTTTAAATTAGGACTTCAACATTCCTAATTTTAGGTACGGTGAAACCTAAGTCTACAATAGCTACTATGAAAGGAGTAAACTTTAGCTGTGATATTTGATTTCTCTATATTTTATCCTCATAAATTGCATAAATATGTTTGTATTTGAGTGTGAAATAGATGCTAGCATCAATCATTAGTTATAAAACACTTTTCCACAAAGAAACCAACCTTGGAAGTAATCCCTTGAGACCATAGAGCCTTATTTTTTACTCTACCCTTCCCTCGTTTTGGATTTTATTTAATTGAGACCTAACCAGTTTAGAATAATGTTCATCCATCCAACTCAACTAGGTTTTAATTTCCTTATTAAGTTTCATTCACCCACATGAATACCTAGTTAAAAACCTACATGCTCAAACTCATGTTATTCCACCACCCATTTAATTAACCCATACCTATAACTCATTACCTAGAGTGGAGTTTACCTCTATTGAGATCCTAAAATGTTAGAGGCTACCTCTCTAAATATGGGGATGTGTAAAAGACCTACATCAATAGAATAAAATATAGTGCTATAAGGAGGGTGGTTTCTTGTGTTCCTTCCCTAGTGAGAGGTTATCCCCTATGTTTGAGTTACACTAGAGACACCCAAGAGAGTTACCTAGTCTAGGGCTCAAACTAGTATTATAGTTTTGCCTTTGTCATTACATTGAAGTCCTAGATCTGCATCAATTATTCTTATGGTACCTTAGGCTAGGCCATCTTATCTAATAATAAATATCAATCTTATTAATCATCATATGTCTCACACACATTGGCTAATCAGATCCACTATTATCATTCTAGGGGATGTGCAAAATTTAAAATGGAATATAGAGAAATATCTACCTTCCATCTCACCTTTGGAAGGAAGAATGGTATAGGATCATATCAAGTCTTTTAAGGTTTATTTGAGGTTAATGAATATCAATGATGAATTTGTTTTATATATATTTTTCCAATTCACATTGTAGGATACTACCTATGATTGGTACCTTAATCTATAAGAGAAATCAATTAATTTTTGTAATGTGTGTCAAATCACATTTCTTGCTTAATTTGGTTAGGTTATCATCTCTAGTTTGGTATATCAACATTAGAGGGAACCTAATGAACTGATCCATTATTTTAGAAGATGTACACTTGGTTAAGTCTAGCATATAAACTAGAACAAGCTCTAGCCTCAGATATGTAGAAAAACACATTGGATTCAAATATTATAGTGTTTATATGAAGATTTGGTACTACCAACACTCTATTATTAACATATTAATAAGATATTAATATTGATAGACAAACCAATACTTATGTACCAATCACCCCTAACATTAATGTCACTTTCTTATATTTGAATCAAGTGCCTCATGTGAATTAAAAAGTTCCTACATTTAACTAGAATTAGTTATATATAGTATCTTATCTGATGTAACTGATACCAAATAAAAATTATGGTTATATAAATAATCATGTATAGATGAATAGACATAAATAAAACCAACATTCAATCCTATCTAATATTGCAGTTGCCTAGGGTGTGGATTCTACCATAATAAAATCAGATTCTATATAGAAAATGTTCTAAAATTTGAGAAATGACTTCTTAAACATGCATAGGAAGATGGGTAATGCTACTAGTTAGAATACAAATCAGAAATTTGCATTCCAAATATATAATAGATTATTCAATCATACTATAAATAATGTAGAATAGTAACAACCCAGTAAGTTACCAAAAATCAATATAGTGGAAATAAATTTGCCCATTTGGTGTAGAGTTCAAAATAGATCACAACATGGTGAAATTGAATGTTTTGAATTTTGTGTAGCATTTGAAATATTTTAAAGGGAGAGGTTAAGGTAGGATTTTATGAATAACCCATAAAATTTCCCCCATAAATCTGGTTCTTCAAACACCGTTATGGTTTTTTAAACTCATGAGTCTCCTTTCCCAAGCAAGGATGAAAATGTACCAAAGGATAATTATGATGATGTACATGCCTTTCGGTAGTATCAAAAAGGAAATTACAATCTGAGCAATAAGCATCAATTAACAACATCTACTCTAAATAATACCACTATTCCACCAAATATGAAGGATGATAATAATCCACCTCCCTAAAAAGGGAATGATTAGCCCTAAAGTAAGGAAGAATCAATAAAAGGAGTATAAAACATTATTGAAGACATGAATAAGATTAAAAAAAAACATAAATCTTCATTGATTAGCTCAGATCACTCAATAAAAGGAGCTCTTATAGAGGTCTATCATAGGAAAGTCTATTATAGAGAAGATGAAGGTTACTCATACAAATGTTATATAGTAGAGTAAGCCATAAGTTCATCCTTTTTTATTAACTATTATATCATTTGTAAGGATAATTCATAATTGATTATATTATTTTGTATCTTTAGCTACTTTGATGATAACTTCTATTTGTCAAAATCTTGGATTCACTCCAAGCCCATCTAAGATGATGGTTTCATAGTTAGACAAAATAGTGGTGATTATAGTTGGAGAGATGAATGACATATGAACTCAAGTGGAATATAATCCATGTGTATAGATGAATATTGACATACTTTTGGTAGATATATCAGAGGGATACATAATCTTCTTGAGTAGAGACTAGTATCGAATGGGTATGTAGAAACAAACTCATCCCATATTTGGTTTCCATGGAAAGGTGTTGAAAACTAAATTATAATTAATCAAGAACTAATCATGAATAAACCCATCATAGATTATAATACTAATAATGAAGAGGTAAGCTAAAAGTATCATAACCTTAGAATTTATACCTCTACCACAAAGCATGAGGTGCAAAAACCAAAAGTCTAAGAACTTTCCCAATTATGGACTCTCCATTTTGATAGTGCAAGATCCAAGTGAGGATTAGGTGTTAAATTGGTTGATCCAAAAGGTAAGAAATATTTGGAGGCATATATGTTATATTTCCATTGAAACAACAATAAATTAGTGTATAAGGCACTAATTTTTGGATTGCAATTTTCTCTCATAAATAATGTCAAGTAGTTACTGATATATGGAGATTTGGAGCTATTAATTAATCAAGTTAGAAATAAATACCAATGAAAGTTATGATATATAAAGAGGTACAAGCATATATCTTGGGATTTTATTGAGTCCTTTGAGGCCTTCAATATAGTGGTTATTCTTAGAGAACAAAATTAGGCTGCTAATTCATTGGTTACTTCAACTACCAACTTAGCACCATTCCAAGAGTCAAAGGTGTAGAGGTTTTCCATTGAGATACTACCTTGTCCATCTATTCTTGATAAAGTGTAAAATTTATAAGGTTTTTATCATGACTAACATGTTATCAAATTCTTGACCAATTTGAGGTAATTTGAGTTTCAGATCATTGATGATAAGTATATCAATTATCTATGCCAAGAATAATTAGAAGAATGAGGATTCATTCAGTTGAAATAAAATCATCAAACTTTAGTAATGGTTTATTTAAAAATAAAATTTTATCCATATCCATAAACCTAAAAGCAAATTTAGCCTAAATTTAATGAATCTGAGTCCAAGAAGTATAATTTTTGGTATGAAAATGATCTACACTACATCAACATTGGCTACAACTTCACTCCATAATAAATACAAATGATAAAGGATTTACTCACCTAGTATAAATATGTGATTTCATAGACATATGATGACTTGAAGGTTTTTAACCCAAGGGTCATCACCCATACAATCTTGATAAAACTAAACTATAAGCCATTTATGAAAAAATAGAGGTTGGTCAATCCATCTTAAATCCTCTCATTTATAAGGAAGTGGAAAAGCTATTAAATGTAAAAATAGTTTTCCCTATCAGGCATTCTACCTAGGTTACCAACTTGGTTTGAGTCAAGAATAAGAAAGGGTAAATCAAATATGTGTTTATTTTAAGAACCTAAATAAGGATACTCAGAAATATAAATACCCTTTACCTTCTTTGGATGAGGTGATCCAGATATTAGGTGGTTCTATAATTATGTCTTTTTGCAGAAATATTAGGATATAACCATGTGATAGTTGAATTTAAAGATAGAATGAAGATTGCATTTTACATAAAGTGGGGCAATTATGTGTACAAGATGATTCATTTTGGCATAATTAATGTAATATCTACTTTTTAGTGGGTAATGGACCATGAATTCCAAGTGATTATAGGTAAATACATAATCATTTACATGGATGACCTCACTATTTTTTCAAAAAACAAAAATGATTACATAGGCCATCTATAGTGAATCTTTTAAAGATGTAGAAGGTTTGGAATCTCACTAAATCCAAATAAAATCATATTTGGTGTTACTAAGGGAAAGATATTAGGTGAAATTATCACTAAATAAGGAATTACTATTTACCTAGATAGAGTTCAAGGGATTTCAAATATTATGTTCTAAAATAGCAAGGAGATCAAGTCTTTCTTTGGAAAGATAAATTTCATAAAGAATTTTATTTGAGGGTTTGAAAAAAAAATTAGACCTCTAAATGAAATTATCAAGTAGTATGTTAAAGTAGAGTAGACACTTGAGGCCAAAAATTCCTTTTAAGATATCAAAGATGCAATATCTCAAGCCCTAGTATTGATAAGCCTATACTTCACTAAATATTTCTTTTAATATTCATTTGATTAAAAACATACAATTGTCATTGTGATTATTCAAATCAAGAATTAATTTGAGCATCCTATTGCATTTATGAGCACAAATTTAAAATAATTAGATCTCAAATATTTCATTATAGATAAGAAAATATTTTTCCTCATCAAATTGGTAAAAAAAAATCATCACTACATCTTGAAGAATAATGCCATCACCATTGTGTTAGATATTAGTGTCAATCTAATTTTGGGAAGAATGAATTGGGAGATCATAGAGGAAAGTGGATGGAAAATTTTTAGGAGTTTGACATAAAAATCAATCCTGCCAAAAGTGTCAAAGGAGATAACATCATTTAGCTTATGATTAAGCCTGACTCGTGTCTTACCATTGGGGAGGATTGTGAAACCCAAGTATATAGAGGAGATTGGTATACTTACATCATTAAATATTTACTCATAGGTATTTATTCTTTGGATCATAATAGATAATAAAAGAGAGATTTGAGTCTCAAATCTACTCACTACATGATCATAAAAGGGATTATCTAGAGAAGAAATTGTGAAGGCATCTATCTAAGATGCATATCACAGAAGAAAATCTAAAAATTATGGAGAAATTATATAAAAATATAGGCTTTGGTTATCCATATGGAAGCACCATATCCCATAATATTATTATAATGATATATAACTATCTCGTAGGCTTTAAGGATTTACATGTTCATGTAAGAACATGCCATGAATGTCAAGTCTTAAAAAAATAAAATTTCATGCAAAAATGTTTTTGTAGCTTATTATTAAAGGAGGACCATTTAACCAATGGGTCTTAGATTTAATTAGTGTCATTAAACTAAATTCTTCAAATAGACACAACTTTTTATTCACTACCACAAATTATTACACCAGATGGACTGAAGCAGTAGCTACAAAACATTTTAGAGCACAAGATGTAATATAATTTATATAGGAACATATAACAACTATATTTGATACCCCCATTTCCATAGTTTATGATAATGGGAAAATATACCAATCAATTGAATTCACTAAATGGGACCATGATAATCAAATCACCATCAGGTCATATTCTAACCATTACCTCTAATGAAATAAATTAGCTAAATTGATAAACAAGACCCTAATTGATGCCATTAAAATTCAAAAATAGATAAACCTTGAGAGTGGAATCATCTACTAAAATACACACTATGAGTTGATAGAATAAGACATAAGAATCCCCTCAAGGCTTCACCTTACATGATGGTATATGGATGATAGTCAATTTTCCCAATCATTCTCAAATTGAAAACATATAAATTTATTTATGAGTACATGGAACCAAGTGAAAAAATGGAGTCTTGACTATTGGATATAATAAATATGGAATATTCAAGAAATGAGGCCTTGTAGAATTTTTAAAAACATCAAGACATAGTCAAAAAGTGATTTGATAGAAGAATCAAATTAAAAAAAAAAAATCATAATATCTAACTTGGTGTTTATATGGGACAAAGACTATGAAAATAAATGACAACATGACAAGTTTACCCCACTATGGATTGGACCCTATCAGATTTCATAGATCTTAGGAAATAAGTCTTTTAATTTGAGGGACCTCCAAGGTAATGAATTGAAATATCTAGTCAATGGATAGTTTTTTAAGCATTAATTCATGGATTTACCATGTGGATATGTCATTGAGTAATAATAAGTGTTTTGATAGAGGTAAAAATATAATATATTTACTACTTTCATAGTTAGTTTTCCTACTTTCTAGATTATTATTTTTTGTTTTCAACATTTTTATTTTGGTGGTTTAGTTTCATGCTTTATAGATTAGGTGTCTTTTATTTTGTGATAGTTTGATTGACATCTCCTAGTATACTTAAGTAAGTACCTAATGAATTAGACTTCTTATCCATGCTTGAGGTTAAAATTAAAATCCATAAGGAAAGTCCCAAAAGAATGAACTAGTATGGGAAGGACATAAAAAAAAGCACACAAATTGGTTTATTTATAGGTTTTACACCCTTATATTTGAAATATTTAGAATTAAATTATGAAATAAAAAATTAATCATGGTTATGTTACCATTTAATACTTATTATTTAAGCTTTCAAGGTTTTGGATATGCAAATCCTAAGTTAGATTAAAGGGTTGAGTTGTATAAATCTATTATATAATATACAATAATTAAAAAATGTATTATTATAGATTTTGAATTGATTTAAATTTTTAAAAATATTAATAAATATAATAAAATAAAGACTTATTTAAAAAATTATTGTCATGTAAGATCTAGGTTCTAAAAACTAGGTTCTAGACAAGTCATAGTGTCATCAATAGGGTCCCTAAGTTTGATTCTCCACTAGATAGTAGTGACCCTTGTGGATAGTAGTACCATGCTCCTCTAGTGTCTTGAAAAGGGTGATATTATCCTCATTATAAGATAGTTCCTATTTTTTAGGAGCACCTATGCCTTTGTTTCTAGGTTTTATTCCTACATGTAAAAAATTTAGAACTCTGTATTGTACCTAAAATATTTGATTTGGCTTGCCAACCTTGATATTCAAAAGTATGGCATGAGTTAAAAATGTGTGTTCATTGGTAGGATAGGTTGTAAATCCTCAAAAACCTATTATGAAGAGTGTTTCCTACATACTAATACTCCAAGGAGGGATCAAGCTTGATGTAGTTCTCCTAACTAGTGTTTGGTGCAAGTATAAGTGAATGCTAGGATGAGTGTGGTATTAAATTCATTAAGTGTGATTGATATTGAAAATATTTTAAATATGATGTTAAGGATAATATATATGGTAGTATGTAGAATTAGGTTAAAATAAGGATCAATTACCTTGATTTTTCTCAACTTGTTTCTTATTTGAATAGGTTTTTGCATCTATTTTCCATCTAGTTTATAGAGGTCAAATAATCTTGTCTTTATAGTGATCCATAGATTGTACATATAATATATTTTACTTAGACTAACCTTAGAATGGGCACACATGTTTAAATATATTCCCATAAGAGTTAGGGCAAGGGACACTAGTGTCGTGTTGGGAACACTAGCACCATGTGGCTCTAGTGTCCTTAATGTGGTGCTAGTTTCTAGCTAGTAGACTGCTATATACAAAAGGTTGAAATCTAGGAATGTTATTTTAGGACTATTTTAAAGCTGATAAAAGATGAATGTGGTCTTTATAATGGATATAAAAGTGTGATAAAGGCTCTAGGATAGACGCAGGGCTAATCTAAGAATATGATTTCTCAAGCAATACTCTTTACATCCAAATACTTTTAGGTGATTACAATTTTCCCCCTTTAGAAGTGAAGACTATGTAACTGAGTCTGAATATTTAAAGCTAGGTTTGTGTATGTAAAACATGTTCCAAAGTAATGACCCATGATGAAACATGAATAGATTAGTCCTTACGGAATGGATTATCAAAAAAAATAAACTATGTTAAATAATGTAACTGGGTAAAGATAAATAAAGAGGTAGGAAAAATGAATGGAATGAATACACCTCATTGGGTATGTGAATCAATGTATGAGCCTAGTGACAACCTATGTGTGTGAGTTTACATAGTGATCAAATCATTGAATAACTTGGACTAAGATAATAAGTTGCTCAATCCTCATACATGGGTGGCTCTAGAACTTAATCTAATTTTGATTGCATCATTTCCCACCCTTTCTTAATGGATCATGATCTATGAATATTTTGGTTAAGACTATAAGTGTGTCTAACCTTATCATGTTGGTCACTCAAGAACTCAATTAGGCTAAAAATCCATCATTTCCCACCCATGTAAAGTAGATTCATTTTAAATTGAACTACGTAAAGTGTTAAAATTGTCTAAATGGGTATATCTAGCTATGTATGTTGGATCTATGGCCACTCAGGTATATTGACTCTAGGCCACTCAAGAATGCCAACTATTATAGATGGAGTAAGGCATGAAACTGGTGAGAACCTAGAATATGATAGAAATTATATACAACATAGTGAATGTCATGGATTTTTCCATTCCATTTGATCAACATGTGTTTAACTATGCATATTTAAACTATATAGCACAAACATGCTCACAATATAATATCTGAGTATACTAATTCTTGATTGAGTATGCAATAAATTTGTCTGTGTATCTAAAATAAATGTGGGAATTATTATTTCATGTATGATGCCCTAAAATCTAAGCAAATAGTATGTATATGAGCTAAAATTATTATATCTATGTAAAATTTAACCATAACTATCAAACATGTGACTATATTTTTACAAATATGTACTATACCTAGTGTATTATTATAGATAATATAGACTACCCTAAATTTGAGATTATTGGACAATAGTGCCATGAAATGGACAATAATACCCTATTTACTTGTGTTCTAATCTAGGCATTAATGTATATCTAGTCTAAAATATAGGTAACTGAACTACTAATTGAGTTCCTATTTTTTCCTATGTCTGACCTATGTCTTATTTTTGAAAATGAGCTTGTGTGATAAAAATCATCTATGAATAACAATGTAGGAGTTGATCTCTATGATGAACCCCTATGAATGCTCCCTCTTTCAAGGTAGTTTTATAACCTATGTAAAAAATATCCTCAAAATAAAATATCTCTATAAAATGTGTTAGCCAGAGCATATATGATAATTTCATGATATTCCAATATAATGTATAAATATAACATCAAAATGTAAAAGAATCTGAGCATGAGTAGGTAATGTAAGATGTATGTTATAATCTAGCATTGCAATATGGTGTCAAGATATATTCAACAAAAACAAATGAATCATCTATGTATGATAAAACTAACTACACTTAAATATATAGTAGATGTAATATCTGATAAGTAATAGAAATGTAAAAATAAAAATGCATACAATCTATAATTTTTTGTGTTTTCTAAGTAATATATATATATATATATATATATATATATATATATATATATATATATATATATATATATTTTAACATGTTATATTATTTTGAATATATCTATAGGGAATATATCCCACTTTTTGTAGCCAAAGTGCTATAATAGTGTCATGGAACACATGATTATGCTTGACCCATTGTCAATAATAACATTATAAATATGATGGTGGTCTATGTATACTTGTATGAAGAATGCATGTAAATATGCATCATCATCCACAATACACTATTCTAAAAATGTGATAAGTGGTCTAGGTGGTATTTTAGTGTGATAAATGCCAATAATGTTATGCATTGGATGTGTGTCCTCTATAACTGTGTGATATGAATATGGTGGTAGATGCACCTAGTATGTATTGTAAACACCTAATGGCCCCCCTACCTCATTTGTTTTATAATTTTCAAAAGGATATAAAAATATATTTAGTTCCCTAGCCTATATTTATTATTTTTTCAATGCATCTGTGGGTGTGCCCACATCAATAATGTTAGCCTCAATGAGATCTTGTATCTTGTTCTTTAGGCTAATGCATTTATTTTTGTGTGGCCTGGTGACTTATGATGATGATATAATGCATTTTAATCATAAATCTTTGGAAAAGGTCATGTTGTATCAACCTCTTTAATATGAGGGAGAGATATGACATTGCATCCAAAGAGATATTGCAGAACTGTGATGGTGACTCTAGAAGGTTAGTGAATACTCTACACTAAGGATTGGATAAAACCAATCTACAATATGTATCATAAGATGCATTAAATGTGGAATTTTGATCACTTTTTTAATCTTTATCACTTAACTTGAATGTATTTTTTTTTAAACTCTTAAAATTTGATTATGATCCATTTTTATACTTGATTTTTTCCATTGATAAGAGCTTACCCTCTCTTTCCTTGACTATGTGGCATAAATCAATAAATATAGGAAACTTATTGAATATTGTATCTTCATGAAATAATGGTAAGAGAATTTGTTTGAATATTCATTTAATCTCTCTATCTACCATTGGGTGAGTAATTTTGGCTAATATTATATTGTATCATAAGACAATAATCTATGATAGGCTCATTCAACTTTTATTTTAACTGTGCCACTTTTACATATGATATTTTCACTAATGTTGATGGATAAATGTGTTAAAAATATGTCTAAAGGATTAAATTTTATGATAAATTGACTCGGTAAATCATAGAACCATTGTATGGAATAATCCTTGAGACTACATGCAAATAGCATCATAACAAGCCAATCATTATACACATAGTCCAAGCATGTTGTGTGAAAATATCTAAGATGATACTCTGGGTCACCCTTTCCATTATATAATATATGTTTGGGTTCCATGAAATTAGATGGAAATGGAGTTTCCATTATGTGATGTGCTAAAGTATATGTAAGAGAATGTTGGAATCCAAGGCATGTGATGGCCTAGTGGATCACTTCTCAATATGTAACACCTTATACTATTATGAGTATGATTTTCATGCATAAGGGAATGTACATCTAGAGTGGAGTAACTAAACACAATTTTTGTAACTATCACTTATGGTTTTTAAATTACAATCTTATTTTGTGCTAGTTGATTTAGTTGAGTTGGCCCCATTGGAGGTGTAATAACATTATTAATTTGGGGAGTTAAAGATTGATTATTATTCGTTTTATTCTTTATTTCCAATATGGATTGTAGTATTTATACATGATCAAAGTGTTGTTCCTAAATTATATCTTTGAATCCCTATAATATCTCATCTTTGTTCATAATTATGTCATCCTTGTTAAATGGAGGGAGAGTATCCTGATTATCATTATGAATCTTATCTTGCTCTTGGTTGTATTATTCATCTTCGAATGCCTTATCATTCAAATCCACATAATCAACGTGTAAAGGATGCGTATTTAGAGTTATTATAGGTTCCTTGTCCATGTGATAGGCTCAAATAGTAGGAATTTGAATATGCTCTAGAGGATTACCACCTAGTCTAGCACTTCTTCTTAATGGAAGAGATAGATTTTTTAGATGGAATATAGTAAAAAAATTAGAATAGAGATACTCAAATAGAATATATGAATTATAAAAAAAATTATAGAAGCTAATGAAAATAGTTAAAAAAAATAGACAAACCCTAAGATAATCTAGTGTTTCTTCACAATAATTTAAGTTTTATTAAAATAAATTGAAACCCTAATATGAAATTGATTTAATAATCTAGGTTGTCTAAAAAATAAAAAATTAGAAGTATGCAACCCTTATTTATTACACAAAAATTTAGATTAATGTAAACTAGGGTTTGAAGCAATATTCAAAGTATGTTAGTTTCACTAAATGATTTAACCTTTTAGGGTTTTACTAATGTAAATCTTAAATTAGATTAAAGGGATGAATTGTATAAATTATTTAAATAATATTCAATAATTAACCACTAATTTGTTATATATTTTGACTTTATTTGACTTTCTAAAAAATTAATAAATATAAGAAAATAGAGACATATCTAGAAAAGGAATGTCATAGAAGATCTGTGTTCTAAAAATTGGGTTCTAGACATGTCTAAGTATTGATAATAGTGTACCTAGGTCTGATTCTTTAATGGAAAGTAGTGCCCCACATGGAGAGTAGCATCATACTACTCTAGTGTCTTGAAAATGGTACTAAGGTTCTCTTTGTAGGATTATTACTATTTTCTAGGAGTACCTATGCTTGTGTTTCTAGTTTTTGTTCCTATGTGAACATAATATAGAACTCTATATTATTCCTATAATATTTTATTTAGTGTGCAAATCCAAATCATCCTTGTAAGTATGACATGAGTTAGAATTGTGTGTTCATTAATAAGATAGGATTGACATTCTCAACACCCTATTACGAAGAGAATTTCCTACATAATAATAATTTGAGGAGGGATTAATCCCAATGTAGTTCTCCCACATAATGTTTAGTTCAAGTACAAATGAAATCTATGATGAGAGTGGTCTTGAATGCCTTGAGTGTGATTAAGATTAGAAATATTTGAAATATAGGATTATTACTACTATATATGGTGTTTTTGGACAAAACTGACCTACATACAAAACTTTTTCATAGATGGATCAAGCCACTCTCTTGAATGCTTCAGTAACCTTCTACCCCCATGACTAGTCCCTTTGTGGTCTTGAATCGATAATGCAGTGTAGTATTTTGGGAGGTCTTGGTGTGGTGTGAGAAGATGAGTAGAGTTATAGTTGAGTGAGTGATCCAATGGTGGAAGAATAATACAAGCCTTATGACCCTGCGACATGTCACTTGTAAGATCTTGAAACACTTTAAGCAAGCTTTAAGTTGAATTTGGTTATTTTAAGAAACATGCCTAGAAATAGGTTTAAAAATACAAGTGAATGATCTAAAATGTTTCCATAGTGTTTGAGAATTAAGGTTCATAAATGATATTTTCATAAAGTCTTAGATATTATAACAATCTATAAATGATACCTAAAGAAGATACTATGACTGAAAGAACCTGAAAAGTGTATTAGATGACTTAAGGGTCCTCAAAATAGAAATTTCATGTCTAAAAACAACTTTTTGAGGAAGTCAAATTGGTTTTGACTTCTTCCCACCTCCATATGGCATGTTTTTACCTTTTATACATGTTAAAGGTCATTTTAATTCATTTGGAGTGGAGGAGAGTAGTTTGGTATGAGTATTCTAAGCCCCTAAATGACAATTATAGCATGTGGATATAACTTCTCATATGCACATAGTCATACACATTAGATGACCATTTATAGGTGGCCCACTGAGATATGAGAGTATTATATGGAGATTAATGACATGTTTTAATTCCCTTCTTGAATTAATAGTGTGTTAGAATATCATAAAAATTAGTATCAAATAATTAGTGGTTGGTAATCTTGAAAATTTACCCCAAAATTTGAATGACTAGGCTTAGGAAAAAGTTCCATAAAACACAAAAATAGAGGAATTAACACTTTTGTTGATATCATATGATAATCTTACAAGGAGATTTGATGCATCCAAATCTACCCATATTGTATCCCATCCTAGGAAATAACTTGCAAAAGTAAGTGAGTATTTTGGTCAATTGGTTTTTGTGATAAAAGGCTCCAAAGTTCCATTTTTGTTCACTATGTTCTTTTAGTGATATCTACAAGTTTGAATCTCTAGAAAATATTGAAAACCTAAGTTTTTAATATGTAAGTACATATTCATTTTATGAGGCCTTTTTGAGTTGAGAGAGTACACTAGTGTCTCAAAGATGCATCAAGAAGGATGGAAGAGTTATGTATGATCCTTTATGCACACCTACAGGTGCCTTACACAGGGGTATAAAAGTGTGATATGGAGGTTTATGACATTTATTGACATCCCCATGAGGATTTTATAGTTTTCATATACCATTTTGGTCATAATTAAATAATTGGATTAGTTGGCATGCTGAATAGCCATGCTCAAAGTTAAGCATTTGAGTTTCAGGGATAGAATCCATAAAAGTTCCAAAATAGAGCACCAAACACTTTGTTGATCCCATGGAACAATGTTTCAAAGAGTTTTTGTGAACCCAAGTTCACCCATATTGTATCTTTCACATAGGGGTAGAACATTTCTAAAAGGAAGAGGATGTGTATCTAAGAGAAAAAAGTGTTTGAGAGCCTCCAATATTGAATTTTATTCACCAAAGTTTGTCAATGTTGTCTACAAGGTTTGAATCTAAAAATATATTCAAATCTAAATATATAAATTTAAGTAACATTTAAACATTTTAAATTGTCCTAACACAATTGTATCTTCCCAAAGGTGAATCAAACATGTCTCAAGAGTTCTCATACATGTAAAGGATAAAAAATATATTTTTGAGTTTTCTAAGCCTAAAGAGATAATAAAGGCCTAGAGTGCCAATAGAGAAGGGGGTGATAGTAGTAATAAAATTTGGAGGATATTTTTGGGCATGGGTGAACTACATAAACCTCTCTCATTTTCCCTATTTCACTCCTAAAACTTAGGAACTATTATCAAAGAAAAAATAAGGCAACAAATCGACCCTTTTTCATTTGAGATCTTAGTGACATTTTTTCTAATTTTTTCCAACTCTCCCAAGTTTTAACAATTTATACCTATCCAATATATCTAAAAATATAGATAGGTGAGTCCCATAACTCATTTTAAACCCCCCAATCTAAAATAGGGTCTCAGAAAGAGCATGAGAGAAGCCCTAAGCTAGGGTTTTATTGAATCCAAGAGTTTTAACACTCAAAATTTTCCAAATTTTTTTAATATGATGTATTTCAAGGGGATATAAGTTATTCAAGAGGTGTTGGGTTGATTGGAGGTTGTAAAGTATGATTTATAGACCTAGGGTGTGCTTAAGGGCTAATTAGGCCTAATAGAGGGGAGCCTAATGAAGGAAGTGTGGTTTTTGAGTGAAATATGACCATGAAATGTGATACACACATAAAATGAGGTATAATATGGATTAAAATGTGATTACATATCTAAAAGCGTACCTATTTTGACCAAACCAAGGAGAAATGGCAAAGAAAAAGCTACACGCCTCATAAGGTCATTAAAAGCTTAAAAGTTAGAAATGAATGTTAAAGTGTGTTTGAGAAGTTTAAAGGGTTAATGATAGGTGTGATTAAATAATATAATACCATCCATGTATTGGGATTGGATTATTGAAACCTAAATTAAGATTTGGCATTTGAGACCTAGGTGAATTGCCTAGTGGAAAACTAGTGAAAGGGTTGTATGGTAAATAGAGTGGCATAAATGCTTCTTGGAGTTAAAAGGGTGATATATTCATGGAAAACCAATAATAATATTTATTTTCCACCTAATATATACTTATATCAAGCTTCAACAAGGACCTAAAATAAATAAGGCATGATCAAAATTGAGAAACTTGGTTTAGGGACAAGTTCCCTAAAATAGCCAAAATAGAGGTCCTAGCCCTTTTTGATGATGTCATATATAGTGTATCAAGAGGTTTATATGAATCCTAAGTGTCCCATATTTAATCCTTATCATAGGGGAAGAACCATGTAAAAAATAATGGGTGTGTGATTAGAGTAGCATAGTGTTTGAACCATCGCAAATCATGAAATTATTCATTACTAGCTTTTAGTAACTTTTATAGGATTTGAGTCTCAAAAGAACTCCAAAACCCAAAGTTTCAATATAGGGAAATGAATATTTATGGAAAGTGGTCCTACCAAGGTGAATAGGATACCAATGGTTCAAAGGTGATCAAGAAGGATTGAAGAGCTGGGTATGATCCTTTATTAACACCCATA
This sequence comes from Torreya grandis, assembly GCA_037957365.1. Taxonomy (NCBI): domain Eukaryota; kingdom Viridiplantae; phylum Streptophyta; class Pinopsida; order Cupressales; family Taxaceae; genus Torreya; species Torreya grandis. The sequence goes on along the minus strand of JARHVA010002566.1, from coordinate 2,218,223 downwards.
GGTGCATTTAGAAAAGACACCTACAACAGTCTTATAATAGTCATATATTTTACCTCCCTTTTGTGGTTCATAGAGGCTATTTGTGTGATATAAAAATTGGGCTTATATTTTAAATAAATCAAATAGGTTTTAAAAAGTGGATACTAAAAATCTCAATTCCTCAAGTGAAATAGAATTGGATGTGGAATATTCTTAATTTATTGATTAAATAAAATAGGAAATGGATTGAATATTCAAGAATCAAACATGAGTAAATAATAACTCAGGAAACATGATTTTTCATTAAAAATAATCCATTAATATTAATTATACCTTTTATAATAAATATATTTTACTAAAAAATGGATTTTAAAAATATAATAAGACATTTTCCAAATTTTAATTAAAACAAAATTGACTTTTAAATCTGAATGTGAATTGTCTAAACATTTCTAAATATGAGTGTTTTGAAAACTCATACAACTCTATTGCTTAGTTAAACCATTCAATTCATATTTTTATCCCTTTAAATTGTCTCATATCAAATTTCCCATAATTAATTTTTAGATATCAATGAATAATTTGAAACTGATATCTATCGATGGAATAATGAAAAATTGAGAAAAATAAAGACAAGATATTGTTTATGAGGTTCACTAATTGGTTACATCCCTGGGTTCATTTTAACCATTCCATTATAAACTAGATGTAAATATAATTTATTAAAACTTACATCCCTGAATAGTTTTAAGAAAACTTGTACATCTATGTGATATGAAGAACTCATCATGTACCACATAAACATTCTTCTCTCCAACCCAACAAATACTTACAAATTATTATAGCCATCCTGAATGGGCTAATTAATTCTCTCAAAAAGAGGAAAATAATACTCTCAAATTATTTATAAAATATCCTTGGATTTACAAATCTTTGTAATTTATATAGGCTGAGAAAGAATTGGGAATAGACAAAATTGGCCTCAAATAGGGTATTCCAAAATTTTGCCTCTATTAAAATAAACATAGTCAATTATCTAAATTTAATACCTATGTTCTTTAGGTAAAATAGATATTCACCTATATGGACAGTCCCTAATTGAAAAGCCTTATGCCATTCTTGCTCTATCAAAAATATTCAACATGTATCCATCTCTATTGGCTACCTATAAGCTGCCATGTAAGCTCTTAGAAATAATAAAAATCCTCAATATATAAAATAAATGCATATAACTAATGTTGGTTAACAATCTTCTATTTCTACCTCAAAGTAAATTTATCTTCAAAATAGGCTTTGCATGTTTTTAAAACTGAATCAAATCCCATATACTAAGGAAGGTTTCAATGCATTGTTTAATAAAATCAAAAATCAACACATATCATTTCAATAATAGTTCTTTCCAAAAACTACCAATGCTTTTCCCCACCATATTCATTCCACCAAAACTGCTTGACCAACTCATGATCATGATCCATGTGGAGGAGGAGTGGGATTTACATGCCTTTTTAAGTGTTTAGAGTGCCAAAGTAAAGATGAGGATAAAGGTTTATTAAAATATCTCTCATGCTAAATAAAAAACATTACATATTCCACCAAAATCATTGACCCTTTTAAAATGGATATCCACGTGGGTAAGTGAAGATAACATTTTAGTGGAGCTTAGGTTTTAAATAATATATACCATAGTTTTATAAAAATATCCATTGATAAATTAAAAAATAATGAATAACCATTCATCCATGTGGAAGTTGGGATAAGTTTAATTTTGGGACATGGGTTTATAAATAAAATATCTAATGGTAGATTAAAAACCATATTAAATAGGATATTTAAATGGAGGATACAAATAAATTTGGATTTAATAAAAAATATATCCCATCGTAAATAATAACCATAATAAAATAGGATATTAATATTATTTTGAAAATGGAGGAATTATGGTGGGAAAAATTGGATATGTTGAAGGAATAAATAAAAAGATATATTGAAATATCTTGATGGGATTAATAGAATTATATGTAAAAATTTATAACATTGGATGTTGAATGGTTATGGGGTAATGTGGGTAAATGGTCGGTTTGGTCCCACATCTACAACATAACACCCATTAGCAATATAATAAAATAATTCTAATATAATAAGTAAAACCATTACAACCTTCTTATGTTTTTCCATGTGTCAATTTTCCATTATGACACTTGTCCTTTCCACATTTTTCCAAACCATAAAAAAATCCTATGGATCAAACATCCCCAATAAGAGGCTTTTGGTCTCCAAAAGTCTAAATAATCCAACTAACCCAAAAAATCTCTATGGGTTATATTGTTGCCATTAACAATATTCCTACACTACTTCCAAACATATAGGAGTAAAAAAATAAAATGTTAAGGAGTTATGAAGTCAATCTACCAAAATGACACAATAAAAATCCACTTGAAAAAAGTATTAGTGAAATAACACATTATATCCCTATAATAAGTCAACTATCCAACTGAAACTATAACTTGATTATGCAGAGTAAAACAAACTCTTTACCTGATTCTACCAAAATGAACTATTACCCAAAATAGTCATAACATCTAGTAGATTCTCTCAACCGATGCACTACATGAAGGCTAAATTTTTCTCCTTGTTATCAATATCACATAAGGGAAATCAAATGCTACATATTAAATGGTGTCATAGATCACCTATGTACCAAAATACCCTATAGGACTTATCAACAAAATTGAACATCTATATACTTGCATTTATAAATGTTTCCCAAGATATAGTGGGACTTATACATATATGTATATAAAATGTGCAATTAATTTACTAATCTTAAGGTTACTGATGTCAAATATGCACAAATAAGAGCCTCTTTACAAACTCATAAATTGTACAAGTAACTTTATGTCATATTACAAACATGAGGATAAAACTAAGAATTTTAAACCTATCTCAAGTTTCCTCACTGTTGACTACTCCCTAAATCATACCTTCACATCTCATTCAAATGAGTTATTTTTCCCAAAAAATTTATCACAACAAAAAATTTAAATAGGAGATAGCAAATATCTTCAAAACATAACTTTATCAAAATTCCTTCCCTAAATTCAATAGTTAAGAATTCCCTAAAATAGTGTTTGAAGTGATAACTAAACATAAAATGCAATACTATATATGTGCTTATCAAAACTATCCAATTAAACCATTTTATCTATAAGGGTTATTCCATCTTCATTATTTCTACAACTAAATAGGAGGTTGTTTCATCTTATTCAAAAATTTATCTTAATAAGAATTAGATGATCCATTTTTCATTTTCTAAAGGGATTTTGAAATAATTCCAAAGAAAGACATATTTTACATCCAAATCAACCTTACACAAAGGATTCAACCAAAAAAGTCCAAACATAGTTACGTCTGAGATTAATTTATACCTATGAAGAAACTATGAAATGCACCTATTAAGCAATGATTTTCATATTGTTAGTGTTTTAAAGGACTTATTTTTTTCTTCCTACAACTCTTAATAGATCTTTGAAATATAAAACAACTTATGAACCAATTAAAACTAAATCCATAAAATGTAAATACATGTTTAATTTCTTGAACAATGCCTTACTTTTCACTTATTCCTATAGGCTTCCAAAATATGATTAGTCATTCAAAAATAAAGGCTACACAAATAGTTATCAAATACCAACATGTTGTGTCAATACCAATATAAAATCAAATCACTATCATACCTTAATCTACCCTTTATGTAAGAATGATAATAGAACTACAACTGAAATCTTTTGGATGTGCATCACTGAAAATGCCTTGCATTTTATTTGAATGCATCCCAAGAAAGAAAGGTTGATCCTTTCTCAACACCAAATCATACCTTCAAGTGAAAAAATGTTGTGTTTTTCATCCATGTTGATCCTATAGGGCTATTGGTTTCATAACCTTAGCTATTATAAGCTTGTCTTCTTCTAGTGAATTGGAACAAATTTCAATTTTCTTTTATACTAGTCAACCTGCATAATCAAATCAAACAAAAGAACAATAGCAATATCTGATATCCAAAACTCCAAATTAAAGTATATCAACAACTGAATCAAGTCTTGTATCAACCTTCTTTGATACCAAAAATTATTCAAAAATTAGGTTTATATTTTAAATAAATCAAATAGTTTCTGAAAAATGGATACTAAAAATCTCAATTCCTTAAGTGAAATAGAATTAGATGTAAAATATTCAAAATTTCCCAATTAAATAAAATAGGAAATAGTTTTAATATTCAAGAATAAAAAATTGGTAAATAATAACTCAAGAAACATGATTCTATATTCAAACTAATCCCTGAATAGTAATTAGACCCCTATTAATAAATACTATTTTATTCAAAAATAGATTTTAAAAATATAATAAGTCATCCAAAATTTAATTAAAACAAAATTAAATTTTAAAATCTAAATGTGAATTTTTTAAACAATTATGAATATAAGTGTTTTGAAAACTCATAAAACTCTATTTTTTAGGTAAACCATTCCATTAATATTTGTATCCCTTCAAATAGTCTCGTATCCAATTTCCCATAATCAATTTCCACATATCAATGAATAATTTGAAACTGATATCTATTGATGGAATAATGAAAAAACTAAGAAAAATAGAGACAATAGATTATTTATGGGGTTCACCAATTGGTTACGTCCCCAAGTTCATTTGAACCATCCCATTATAAACAAGATGTAAATATAGTTTATAAAAACATACATCCTTGAATGGTTTTGATAAAACTTGAAGCTCTATGTGATATGAAGAACTCATCCTATAACACAAAAATGTTCTTCTCTTCAACCAAAAAAATACTTGAAAATGCTTACAGCTCTCTTGAATGGGCTAATTAATTCTCTCAATGAGAGGAAAAGAATACTATCAAAGTATTTATAAAATATCCTTTGTTACACAAATCTTTTTAATTTATACAGGTTGAGAAAGACTCAAGAATAGACAAAATTGGTCTCAAATAGGCTATTCCAAAATTTTGCCTCTATTAAAATAGACATAGTCAATTATCTAAATTTAATACTTTTGTTCTTCAAGAATAATAGACCTTCACCTGTATGGATAGTCCCTACTTGAAAATCTTGGTACCATTCTTTCTCTATCAAAAATATTCAACTTATATCCATCTATGCTGGTTGTTTGTAAGCTACCCTATAATCTCTTATAAATAATAAAAATACTCAATATATAAAATCAACGCATATAGCCAATGTTGGCTAGCAATCTTCTATTTATACCCCAAAGTACGGTTACCTCTAAAATAGGATTTGCAAAAATAGAGTCAAATCCCATCTATTAAGGAAGGTTTGAATGCCTTATTTAATAAAATAAAAAACTAATGCATATCATTTTAATTAATATTACTTTCTAAAAACCACCAATGCACATTCTCCCCTCCATATTCATTTCACCAAAATTTCTTGACAAACTCGTGGTAATGATCCATGTGGAGGAGGAGTGGGTATTGCATGCTTTGTTAAGGGTATAGAGTACCAAATTAAAGATGAGGATAAAGGTTTCTTAAAATATTTCTCATGCTCAATAAAACCATTATATATTCCACCAAAATAATCAACCCTTTTGAAGTGGATATCCACATTGGTAAGTGGAGATAAAGTTTTAGTGGGAATTAGTTTTTAAAAAACATATCCCATAGTTTTATAAAAATATCCATTGATAAATAAAAAAATAATGAATAAACATCCATCCACATGGAAGTGGGGATACGTTTAATTTTGGGACTTGGGTTTATAAATAAAATATCCAATGGTATATTAAAAACCATATTAAATAGGATATTTAAATGGAGGATATAATTAAATTTAGATTTAATAAAAAACATATCCCATGGTAAATAACAACCATAATAAAATAGGATATTAATAATATTTTGAAAATGGAGGTATCATAGTGGGAATAATTGGATATGTGGAAGGAATAAATAGAAAGAGATATTAGAATATCTTGGTGGCATTAATAGAATTATATGTCAAAGTTGGTAACATTGGATGTTGAATGGTTATGGGGTAATGTGGGTAAATGGTTGGTTTTATACCACATATATAACACAACACCCATTATAAAAATAATAAAATAATTTCAATATAATAAGTAAAATCTTTGCAACCTTCTTATATTTTTTCTATGTGTCAATTTTCCACTACGACAATTGTCCTTTCCACAGTTTTCCAAACCGTAAAAAAACCTTCGGATCATTGAAACCTTCCAAAAACATGGATAATAATTGATGTTTTTGAATAGAATGATGAATTATCTCAAGGGATAATTAAATTTTTTTCAATTACTTAAGTAGTCTTAGACCATACAAGTATACTCTATAGCAATATGATAAGAATATTCCCCTTTTGAGTTTGATCTCATGCCATGAAAGTTTAAACAAAGATGTGCAAGTAGTGGTTTAGTCCTTGTCCATGTTATGAATTCACTGATGCTCTAAAACCATATTTAAGCATTGAATATCCTAACATGGAGACCTACAATGCTCATAAATACTTTACAGGCTTGTGTGATTTCAAAAAGGCTATTTGCTAGTCTTAAGGCATTCCCAAGGTTCAAGGAGGCCTTTTGATCAAAAATACATAACTGACATTTGAGATTGGAAATATCACGAAGATTATGATAGAAAAAGGTTCATTTTAAAGTTTAAAGGAGTATCTCTAATGATCACCTACAACCACATGAGGGCTAAAGGTTTATCTATATGACTAATATGTTAGTTAAAGACAAATGGCCTATATAGAAGCTTTTACATCCAATGTAAAGAGAATGTATCAGGACAACATGATGGAATAAGATCATTAGAAAAATGGAGAGGGTAACCAAATAATGTTTTAAAATTTAAATTCACCTCATGATCTTCATCTATAGATTTATCATACACAAGCTCCTTTTCAAGATTGGCACTGATAGTGTGAGGGTGCTCTACAAGGCTTTCATGTTCAAGGAAGTGTCTTAAGAGAGGAAGAGAGTTGATAATAATCATATATCATATAATAAAATCTTAATAAAATTTTATAATTAACCCAACTCATTATTTCCATCACCTATATCACTAAACTCCTGGGCATCCATGGCTTTCCCTTGAGGAGCTTGAAGTGACATAAGGTAACATGAGTAACAACAAGGTAAAAGGAAATCCAATGAAGAGTGTAATAATTAAAAGAGAGGTTAAATGATATTTTAGAGGAAAAAAATTTATGATAAGACACAAACCAAATGGAAAAATGAGAAAGACTCCTTTGTGAAATTTGACCAAACAGACACACACCACTAGTGTTTGCTAAAATAGGCCTACCAACCAAAATATGTAGGATCCAATAATTAAATTTGGTAGAGAGGATCATTATGACCTAATATAACAATTAAAAATATTTTTTAAGATTTTTAATAATGGTAAATATTCACTATTTTATTACAATCAACCCTATGTCAAATCATAGTCAACATTAGAGCATGCTTAGGAGGAATTGGTCATTTTAGGGTATCTATAGGTTAATTCAAAACATGAAATTTTGTAATAATGGTATAAATGACCTAAAAAATCATTAAATTATATAAAAAATGTCCTATTAAGAGTGATTCCATCAATAATGCAACCATTGGAGACCAAATGAAGTTTTGTCAGTTCCAAGTGCCAAGAAGGAGTTTAGGCCTTGAAGAGGTTTTAAATAGTGTAATATGATATATGAAACCTATATTTTTATATATAAGTTATAAAATTCATGGGTTTCATGTAAAATTTTAAGGAAAGACAAGTTTTGGCTTGGAGGAAACACGCAAGTAGCTCAAGGTAAATTTTGGTAAAAAAAGGTCTACAAGACAAAGTACAAATCCCAACTACATGAAAATATGTAATAATTTTCCTAATTACATAATATATCCATAAAAAATATTTTTAGGGTCATTTTATTAATATAAGTGCTTGTTGTTTTGTTACAATCCCCTCCATGTCTTATAATGGTCACTATTCATGTAGACATACTTTTTGGAGATTTAAAGTGTGTTTGAGGTTTAAAATATTAGGGGAGTGTTTTATAATAATTTTAAGATGATAATAATAATAATATTAAACACTTTTAAAGAGTGTTCACACTCTAAACATCATGCAAACCCCACAGACAGGCTAAAAACCCCCCAGACAGTCTCAAAAGCATAAAAGGAAAAGTTGGTTTTTGATAATTTGGAAAGGTGTTATGAGATTTTTTAGGTTAAATTAATATATTTAAATTCAAATAATATCATTGGAAAGTTCAAAATGTTCCTTTGGATAAATTCAAGCTTTTCAGGCTTAAGATACCTAGTTCTAGCCCATCTTTAAATGCTCATTTATTTCATATCATGAAGAGTTGATCCAATTGATTACAATATGTTTTTAGTACAAATATTAACTTGAAATTAATTATTTATTTATTTATTTTGTTTAAGGTATTTAGTTTTATGAACAATTGTTAAGATTGTAAGCATGTCCAGAATGCTTATAAACCCTACAGACAATCATCTTTACATGTGTATATTTTCATACCTTCCACATGGGAGCCCAATATTTTCATAGGTATTGAAGGTTTATATATAATATATATCCATATAAATAAGTGTTGGAATGGGTTTATTCATTTTATTAACAATCATCTTGAAGGTGAGCCTGCTTAAGCTTGTAAAGGAAGTTCTTGACTAGTTTTGTGTTTTTGGACTCATATGTCAATAAAATGTCCTATAATTACCTATAAATCACCTAAAATGATTATAATACTCAAATAATCTCATAAAAAACCTATTTTTTATAACAATTTGACACGTTTGGGTTCCTAAGAGGCCTAAAATGACTTTAAAATGCTTGCTTTTACAGGTCTTCAAAAAAATAAATGGTCTAAATCCATATAATAGGTCCAATGGGACCTAAATACTATTTATATGGGACTTATAGCTCTTAAAAAGAGTTTATATGATACCTTTCTAAGCTAAAGGGTCAAAAACTTAGTTTTTTGCCATTATGTGAAATGTTGCAAGTTTAATGGTGATTTCCACCATTGTTGTAGGTATTTAAGGTTTTACAAATCTTCATTTTCTTCCTCATATACATTATATAGATGTATATAAGTCTTCTATGGGTCGAAAAATGTTCTTCATGGTGCCAAATGGTCTTGGGAGTATTTTTCAAGGTAGTTGGTTAAGGGTTGTTCAAGCTTATAACCTCCATCAATGGGGTCTATGAGAGTTTTAGGTATCATGGAGTTTATTAAAGTTTGGAATAGAAAATTCAAGTTTAAAATATAAAATATCCTCAAAAATCAAACATGAAAGATAACCTCCAAGGTTAGTTAAGCATAAAATGCCAAGTTAGCTAACCATTTTTCAAGCACCTTATAGAAGTGCGAATGGAGGAGGCATAAATTTCTAAGGAGAGTTTGGAGGTTGAGAGGGTAAATTTGAGCATTCATTTAAGTTTTAAATTATTTTGATAATTTTCCTTTTAGTGAATCATAACATCATCATCCCATCAAGTTCTTGTCTTCTAGTGTGTTTTTAAGCTAATGAGAGGGCTTGAAGGATTTTGGAGATAATAAAGGTTCATGTTTTGAGGAATGATTGGTTCTAATTAACTCAAGTGTGGGTGAGAATCCATGGAGGGTGCTTGTGTCTCATTTAAATTATTTTTATAATTTTCCTTTTAGTGAATCATAACATCATCATCCCATCAAGTTCTTGTCTTCTAGTGTGTTTTTAAGCTAATGAGAGGGCTTGAAGGATTTTGGAGATAATAAAGGTTCATGTTTTGAGGAATGATTGGTTCTAATTAACTCAAGTGTGGGTGAGAATCCATGAAGGGTGCTTGTGTCTCATTTATTGAGTTCTATTTTATTGCTTCTCTCTCTCTCTCTCTCTCTCTCTCTCTCTCTCTCTCTCTCTCTCTCTCTCTCTCTCTCTCTCTCTCTCTCTCTCTCTCTCTCTCTCTCTCTCTCTCTCTCTCTCTTTCTCTCATCACTCATTTCTCCCCCATTTTTGTAAGATATTCTCATTTGATAAGGATAAACCATATAAAAATTTGTATGAAATACCATATAAATAAACAAAGATGATTTTCCAACTATGTCCTGTCTTTAAATTATGTTTATCGAGTTTGTACATGATGGCCTTATGAAGAAGTATTCTTCTATATACATTGTCTTTATTTCTTAGTTATTTTTATCTGTTTTAAAGTTAGTTTTAGGTTTTAAATTGAGATATTTCCACCATTAATGGATTATTGGTGTGAATTTTAAAATCTTCTTTTCTTCATGTATTATTTGGTGAGCCTAGTTTATGAAACACTTATGTAAATTAGCTAGTTTATGAGGTTGTGTGAAAAAAACTTGTCTTATACTAAGTTAGTGTTTATTTAAATCTTATGTGAGAATACATAAATATTTTGTATCACCCATTTATTGTTTTTAATCATCCTATAACCCTTATCTATCCCCTTTCTAAGCAAAAATATTAGTTTAGGTGATCTACCAAGAGCAAGTTGGCCTTCTCTAGAGGTTAAACCTCACTACAAGATGCCCATAGCTTGAGGTTGCTCCAATATTATAGTTGGGAATGAGAGAGCCTAAATAACTCTCCCACAAGGGTGCATTTCTATGCTACAATAGTTTATAACATAATGGGACTATGTTGTGCACAAAGTGAAGAGTTTTGGTGTTCTCTTCATCCAATCAGCCTTTAGAGGCATGTGTGAAAACATGAATGGTGACTCCAATTATTTATCAACTAGTATAAGAAACCCAAATGCCTAATCAATGTTATTTGGTATGTATAATCAACCATCTTTTGATCAATATGGTCATTCTCTACCTTAGCATCACACTTATTAGGATAATAATGTTTGTGTTCCCCCCAAATGGCCCTCAAACAACCTATCAGCCCTATCATGGCATTTTAATACCTCCCACCCTTGTTTATGACCAAGATTAGCCTCCTATAGATTCAAATCAGTCCTATAATTCCCCTTGTCAAAACTAAATTTATCCTATTAAATCCTTGTCAGAATTCAAGAAAGTATTATCAAAATATACTTAGTTGATAATGGAGATTGGTAGGGGTTTAAAACTTTATTTAGTCATCCTTATTCATTTTCTACAAGATGCCAAGAGTTTTCTTCAATTGGTTAAGAATAGGAGGTTATTTTATGAGGATGAATAATGGGTAGTTTGTGAGAGGGAGAACAAGGTGTGTTTAAAAAGCATGGTCCAAATCTTGGAGAGTGTGTTAATATCTTGTAAGGATTAGTAGGTTTAGTTTTATTAGTCTTATGTGTCCTCTCCTCTCTAAAAGCCTCAATCTCAACCTCAAAGAGTTTCAAGTTAGCCCCCTAGTCAATCTTGTCAAGGTCTATCCTTATCAAGAATTAGAGAAGTAGTAGTAGACCAAATAAGAACAATCATGAAAATAAATAAGGAGGTTTGACTTGGACAAGAGTTCCACATTCATGCCATGGAGGTGATAAGGATATTATTATAGAAGGTTTGGAGTGTGTGGGAATCCATTGAATAAGGTGACTATCCACACATTAAGAATTAAGAGATGGAGTGGGTACTATCCATTAAAGAGGTGTTAGATATTTGGGAAGGAAAACATATCAAATCAAAACAAATCAGTTTACCGATTCTATATGTTCCTACTCCACCAAGTAGACCTTATTTTCCTCCCATCATTTCCATTTACAAAGGAGGACCTATTGTATGGAGAGAAACAAAATACCATTTAGTTGAAGAGCATGAAGCCATCCCACCATGGATCTCCTCCTACACCTTTGACCTTGACTATGTCATACCCATTTAATAATAAGAGAAGGTGGTTGAACTCTATACATTTCCCTCATGGAAATTAGTCAAGGAAATCATTGAGAAGAGAGAGGAGGTGTTAATTGAGGTAGTCAAAGAAGTATTCTTAGAGGAAGGGGAGTTAGTTGTTCAAAAGGTGAATCAAGAAACCATAGCTCAACTTAATGATCTTGATCTATATTATTTTCAAGACTCTATTTACTTTCCTCAAGAGACACCAAAGAGACCACTCAAGGTACTTAGTTGAAAGGAAACTCTCTTAAGCTACAAGTAAGGTAAACTTCTTCACCATCCCATGATCTCCCTCTTGAAAAAATAACCTATTTTTCAAAGGATAGAGGAATATCTTGTAGTCTCAAGTGAGTTTTGAGAAGATGAGGTAAGTGTGTATGAGGAACATATCTTGATAGGAAACCCACTTCATTCAGAGGAGGAAAAATCAGGTTTGGACTAGCCATCTTGGCATGGCTTTGACACTAATGAATTAGAGCTTGAAGAGGAAAATCCTCAAGCTAAACATGGGGGAGACCTTGAATGGATTACTAAATGTATATTCTACATAGATGAAAACTAATATTAGAACCAAGTAATAGAGGTTAGTCCACTTCAAAATGAGGTGTCAATTGAAGATAGCCCTGCTATGTTGGAACTAGAGGAAGATAAGTGTGATGTTTTTGACCTTGGTTGGTCAAATCAAACCTCATTTATAGTTGAAAAAAAAGATCAAATATTGAGTGAGGTTGATGAAGGAGACATCTTAAGTGTTCAAATGATACAATTTGATAAACACACTAGTGAAGAGCTTGAAGAGTTATGGTAGTGGTTCAATGACATAACCAAAGAGTTTGAGGAGGATAAAAGACTTGTCCTTCTTCCATAAAAGTATGACCATGCTACTCTAAGCATGATCAGTCCTAATTTGTATAAGAATAAGGTGGAAGAATATGGTCTTTTTAATCCACTAAGTGAACAAAATGTAGTTACTCCCAATAACCTGAATGAAGTCTTCATGTAAGGCTTTCTCATGAGTGATGAGTAACATCAAGCAAGTCTTGAGCCAATAAGGAATTTTGTTTACATTAGAGACATGTTTGTCCTACTTCATCCATAATGAGAAAGACAAAATAGTTATCAATTAGGCATCTTAGTCCACCTAGCATGAGCTCACAAAAGTAGGGTGCCTCTCATCCTTATCCCTTACAAATAAATGATGATAAAATTTTCCCATTTGACCCAAGAAGAAGGTACTTGTAAGTTGCATCCTTGTATATATTAGAGTATTTTTTGTCATTTCCTCTAAGTTCCCTATGCACATCCTTTTCAATTGTGTGTTTCCCTTCCATAAGTTCCTTGGGAATAATGTTGGTTTTATTTCTTATTATCCTTGTTACTTCAAGAGGAGTTTTTTTTTATAAAGGGACAGCCTTGTATCATTTTCATATCACTTAGGAAGAAAGAATTGTGGCCTCATTTTCCTAAAGGATCAACCAAGGAAACTATATTTTTTCATATTATGCATGAAATCCTAAGAGTTCATTATAAATTTTGGCCAAAATTGGTCTACATATAAAAATTTTACCTGGATGTATCAAGCCACTCTCTTAAACCCTTCAATAACTTTCTACCCCCATGACTAGACCTTATGTTTTCTTGAATCAATGATGCAATGAAGTATTCCAGGAGGTCTTGGTGTGGTGTGAGACACCAAGTAGAGTTTTTGTTGAGTGAGTTATCAAATGGTGGAAGGATAAGACAAACATCATGACCCTGCCACATTTCACTTTCAAGCTTTTGAAACACTTTAAGCTTTAAGGTGAGTTTGATGATTTTGAGAAATAAGCCTAGAAATAGGTCTAAAAATATAAGTGACAGATCCAACAAGTTTCCATGGTGTTTGATAATTTAGGGGCATGAAGGAGGTTTTCAAAAAGTCTCATAGATTCTAATGATCCATAAATGAGTCTTAGAGAAGCTATTATGCCCAAAAGAACCCTAAGAGTGCATTAGATGACTTAACGGTCCTCAAAATAAAAATTTCAAGTGAATTTTTTTTTTAGGAAGTCAAATTAGGTTTTTATTTCCTCCCACCTACATATGGAATTGTTTTCCCTTTTAGACATGTTCAAGGTCACTTGAAGTCATTTGGAGTGGAGGAGAGGAGTATGGGAGTAAAAGGATGCATTTTGGAGCATTTTAGAACTTTGGAAGAATAGGTTTTTGAAGATTTTGCTTGATGTAGTGGCTCAGATATCATATAAAATAATTCATGGTGTCCATAATATCCTCTTATAGGCATGTTACATTAGATTCAATCATAATAACTAGCAGAGGTAAGTAAAAATTATTGGCTATAAACTAGGCATGAAACAAGTCTTTTGCCATTAATAGAGGTACAATAATTTTATAAGGTTTACAAGAGGAATTAAATTTCATTTATATCCTGAAAAATATTTCTCAAATGTTTTATTTCATACATAGACTTCTAGTTATTCATGCTAAGGAAAAACCATTTTTGGCAGTTTGGGATAGCTTTAGGAGAGCCTTATGTTTTCACTTGGTATAATTAGGGGAGTGAGAAAGGTTTGGGATATAATATTTTGGGAAGTGATAGGGACACTAATTTCCTTACACTTTTTATCATTTTTGGTCTGGTTCATCTCCCCATATTTATGAACAATCACTAACAGTTTAGGGGTGTCTAGATGGACTGCTCATCCAAACAAGGTCCATTTTTTTCCTTGTTTAATCTCTTTATAATTCAATGAGAAATAATGTTTTTATGAGTATTTTTAAGGGTAAAATAAGAAATATTCCAATTTTTTTCATTAGCTAACTCATTATAGAAAGGTACTTATGGCATAACACCTATTTTCCCTATTATCCTTTTTAAATGGCCATTTGATCAGTTTTAGAGTAGAACCCATATTTGAGGGATAATGTACCTCCTACATAATTATGAAACATAATATTAAACAAGTGATATTTCTTATTAATCCCAAGTATCTCATTTAGACCTTGACATGCCAAATAGTCATTTCTTACATTTCTATGCATAGTCAGCTGAGCCAGGTATGTGAGGTCCTAAAGAGTTTCATACAAATGTTATGAAGAGTGAAAAATGTATTTATAACATTCTCATAATATTAAAAATCATGATAATCCCATAAATTGCATAGATATCATGTGGACACAAGTTATCATATGCACACAGTCATACACATTAGATGAGTATCTATAGGTGGCCCAAAGAGATATGAAAGTATTGTATCGAGAGTAATGACATGTTTGAATACCATTATTAAATTAATATTGTGTTATAGAGATAATAATAGGTAGGTTTGAAGCATTATTGGTTGGAAATCTTGAACAGTTACCCTAAAAGTTGAACGACTGTGTTTAGTGATAATTTCCCTAAAACATAAAAATAGAACACTTAGAACTTATGTTGATATCATATGATAATCTTGAAAGTATATTTGATGCATCCAAATTTTCCCATCTTGCATCCCTATCCTAGGTTAAAAACTTTCAAAATTAAGTGAGTATTTTGGTCAATTGGTTTCCATGATAGAAGCCTCCAACGTTCCATATTTGTTTGTTGTGTTCTTTTAGTGATATCTAAAGGTTTGAATCTCCAAACAACCTTCATAACCCAAAATCATCATATGTAAGTACATATTCATGTTATTATGCATTTTTGAGTTGATATATTACACATTTGTGTCAAATATGCATCAAGAAGGATGGAAGAGCTAGATATGATCCTCTATGCACACCTACAAGTGGCTTAAATAGGGATTTACAAGCATGATCTTGAGGTGTATGACATGTTTTGAGATCCCTGTGAGGATTTATAGGTTTTATATACATTGGTGGTAGAAATAAAATTATTGTATTAGTTTTAATTCTCAACAGTCATTACCAAAGTTTAGAATTTGAGTTTCAAGGACAAAATCCCAAAAAGCTCTAAAATAGAGCACCAAGCACTTTTGTTGATGTCATTAAACAATATTAAAAAGAGTTTTAATGAACCCAATTTCACCCATATTTTATCCTTCACATGGGAATAGAACATTTAAAAAAGGAAGAGGATGTGTAACTAAGATAAAGAAGTGTTTGAGATCCTCTAATATTGACTTTTGTTCACCAAAGTTTATCAATGTTGTTTATAGGTTTTGAACCTCATAAGAAATTTAGATCCCAAGATATAAATTTAATTCATATTTCAACATTTTAAATTGTGATAAAACAATTGTATATTACAAAAGGTGAATCAAACATGTCCCAAGAGTTCTTATACATTCAAAGGACAAAAAATCCATATTTTAGTTTTTTAGGCCTGATGGGTTGAGAGAGGCCTAGAGTGCCAGAAGATAAGGGCATAACAATAGTAATTTCATTGAAATTTTGGACCCAAAATTTGTATTATATTTTTTTGAATTGGTTATATAAATAAACCTCTCTTAGTTTCCATATTTCACACCTAAACCTCATAAACCATCATAAAAGAAAAAATAGTGCAACAAGCTGCCACTTTTTTGTTATTTTTTGTTTGAGATCTTGGTGATGTTTTTATGATTTTTTCCAACTATGATAGGTTTTAACCATTTATAACTATTTAATATATCCAAAAATATATCTAGGTGAGGCCTATAACTCATTAACCCCCCCCCCCCCTCGCGCAATAAAATAGGTTCTCAAAAAGAGCATGAGAGAAGCCCTAAGCTAGGGTTTTGTTGATTCCAAAAATTTCAACCCTCCAAATTTTAAAAAAATAGTAATATGATATATTTACAGGTTATATAAATTTTTAAATAATTTTTGGGTTAATTGGAGGCTGTATGGTATGGTTTCTAGGCCTAGGGTGGGCTTAAGGGCTAATTAGGCCTAATTGAGGGGAGCTTAATGAAGTGTGGTTTTAGAGTGGAATATGACCATGAAACTTGAAAAAAACATAGAATTAGATAAATTATGGATTAAAATGTGATGTAATATCTAAAATAGTACCTATTTTGACCAAACCAAGAAGAAATGGTAGAGAGAAGCCTCGTGAGGTCATTAAAACCCTAAAAAGTAGAAATGAATGTTGAAGTGTGTTTGATCACTTTAAATCATTAATTATAGGTGTGATGTGATAATATAGATCCATACTTTCATTTATATTTTATTATTTAAACCTAAATCAATATTTGGCCTTTCAGACCTATGTGAATTGCCTAGTGGAAAACTAGTGAAATAGTTGTATGGTAATTAGAGTGAGACAAATACTTATTGGAGTTCAAAGGGTGAGATATTCATGTAAAAATAATAACATGATTGTTTTAAACATAATTTAGACCTATATAAAGCTTTAAAAATTACATAAAATCAAGAAGGCATGATCAAAATTGAGAAATTTAGTTTAGGGACAAGTTCCCTTAAATGCCAAAATTGAGGTCCTAGCCCCTTTTGATGATGTCATATATAGTTGAGCAAGAGGTTTGGAGGAATAATATGTGTACCATATTTAATTATTATCATAAGGGAAGAATCACAAAAAAAAATTGGTGTATGATTAGAGTAGCATAGTATTTGAGGGCTCCCAAATCATGAAATTATTCATTGTTAGTTTTTAGTGACTTTTATAGGATTTGAACCTCAAAATAATTCCACAAACTAAAGTTGCAATATAGGGACATGTATATGTGTTGTAATAGGTCCTAAAAGGTTTAATATGACAATAATGTTTCAAATGTGATCAATAAGGATTGAATCTCTAGGTATGATCCTCTATCAACACCTACAGGTGTACTCAAAAAATATACCTACAATAGTCTTATAATAGTCAAGTCTTTTACCCCCTTTTATGGTTCAAGGAGGCTAGTTGTGACCTTTAAAAACATGGATATAGATTTAAGTTTTCACATATCATGATGTATTATCTCAAGGGCTAATTGAGGGTTTTCAAGTACTTAAATAGTTTGAGACTGTACAAGTGTACTCTACAACAACATGATAAGAATATTCCCCTTTTGAGGTTGATCTCTTGCTATGGAAGTTTGAACAAGGATGTACAAATAGTGGTTTAGTCCTCATCCATTTTAAAAATTCACTCATGATATAAAACCATATTTATTCATTTAATATCCTAGCATGGAGACCTATAGTTATCATTAAGACCTTACATACCTGTGCCATTTCAAAAAGGTTTATTTTCTCATCTTAAGGCACTCCCAAGGTTCAAGGATTCCTTTTTATCCAAAAGACATAAATGACATTTGAGATTGGAAATATAATTAATAATTTTATATAAAAAATGTCATTTTCAAGTTTCAAGGATTATCTCTAATGATCACCTATAGCCACTTGAGGGTTAAGGGCTTATTTATGGACTAGTATGTTACTTAAGGACAAATGGCCTATAAAGAAGCTTTTACATCCACTATAAGAGAATTTATTAAGACAACATGATGAAATAGGATCATTATAAATATGGAAAGGTTCACTAAATAATTTTTTCAAATTAAAATTAACCTCATGATCTCCATCTATAGTGTTGTCATACACAGGCTCCTTTTCAAGATTGGCATTGATAATGTGAAGGTGCCCTATAAGGCTTTCATTCTTAAGGAAGTGTCTTAAAAGAGGAAGATATTTTATATTAATAATGGATCACACAATAAAATATTAATAAAAATTTACAATAAACCCAACTTATCATTTCCATCACCTATATCATTGAACACACATGCATCCATGAATTTCCCTTGAGGAGCTTGAAGTGACATAAGATAACATGAGTTACATGAAGGTAAAGGCAAGCCAATGAAGAGTGGATTAATTAAATTATATTTTACATGAGATTTTATAGGATAAATAATAATTATAATACACAAACCAAGGCAAAAAATGAGGAAGACTCATTTGTGAAATTTGACCAAATAGACACACACCACTAGCTTTTGCCAAAATAGGCCAACAAGCCAAAATATACAAGATCCAATCACAAAATTTGGTGGAGAAGATAATTATGACCTAATATACAAATTAAAAATATTTTTGTGTATTTTTTACAATAATATATATTCAATGTTTTAGTACATTCAACCCTATGTTAAATCATGGTCAACATTAGAGCATGTCTGGGAGGAATTGGTCATTTTGGGGCATCTACAAGTTGATTCAAAGCATGAAATTTGGTAAAAATGTTATCCATGACATAATAAATCATAAAATTCTATCCTAAATTTCATATAATTAGTTAAATTTCCTATGTTTTTGACATAGTTCCCTTGTAATCAAGAAGGCAACCATTGGAGACCAAATGAAGTTTTGTTATTTCTAGGTGCCAAAAAGGAGTTTAGGCCTTAGAGAGGTCTTAAAATGGTATAAAATGATGATAATTTTTTTTATCTAATATAATTGATAAAATTCATGGGTTTCATGCAAAATTTTGAAGAAAGATAAATTTTGGCATGGAGGAAACATGCAGGTAACTCAAGGTAAATTTTGGTAAAAAAGGTCTACATGACAAAGAATATATCCAAAAGACTTAAAACATGGTAAAATTGGTAATAATAAAATAATATATACATAAATAGTATTTTTAGGTTCATGTTGTTATTTTAAGTTCTTTATGTTTTGTCACAACCCCCTCTATGTCTCATAATGGTTATTATTCATGCATGCATATTATTTGGAGTTTTTAGGTGTGTTTGAGGTTTCAAATATTATGGTATTATTTAAGAAGAATTAAATATTTTTTTAATCCTATTAAATAAATTTAAATATTTTTTACACTTTAAACATCATGAAAACCCCATAGGCAGGCTGAAAACCCCATAGGTAGTCCCAAAAGCATAAAATGCAAAGTTGGTTTTTGATCATTTGGAAAGGTGTTATGAAATGTTTAGGTCCCATGAATACATTTTCAATAAAATAATATTATTGTAAAGGTAAAATTGTTCCTTTGGATAAATTTGAGCTTTTTAGGCTTAAGACACCAAGTTTTAACCCATCTTTAAATGCTTGTTTCTTTCATACTATGAAGAGTTGGGCCAAGTGATTCTACTATGGTTTTAGTCACCCTATGTGTTTCAAATTAATTATGGATTGAGGTTGGTTAATGGCCTAATTTTTATGAAAAATCATTAATAGTGTAAGCATGTCTAGAATGTTTACAAACCCTACAACCAATCATCTTTATGTGTGTATCTTTTCATACCTTCTGCATGGGAGACCAATCTTTTTAAAAGTGTTGAAGGGGTCTATTATATATATATATATATATATATATATGCAATAATTTATGGAATGGGTGTCTTAATTATATGAATAATCATCTTGAAGGCGAGCCTACTTAAGCTTGTAAAGGAAGTGTTTTTATAAATTTTATGTTTTTGGACTCATAGTTTCATAAAATAGCCTATAATTTATTGTAAATCACCTAAAATGTGTATAATACTCTAGCCACTCCTGGCCAACCTATTTTTCAAAAGAATATGGCATGTTTGGGTTCCTGAGCAACCCAAAATGGCTCCAAAATGCTAACATTTATAGGTATTCTAGAAATAAATATTATAAAGCCATAGAATAGGTCTAATGGGACATAAATCATATTTATATCTAACTTATATCTCTTCACAAGAGTTTATATGGTACCTTGCTAAGGTAAAGGGTTAAAACCCTAGTTTTTTGACATTTTTTGAAATGTTACAGGTTTAATGGTGATTTCCACCATTGTTGTAGGTATTGAAGGTTTTCCAAATCTTCATTTTATTCCTCATATTCATTCTAGATATGTATATAAATCTTTTATAGGTCCAAAAGTGGTCGTCAGGGTGCCAAATGGCCTTAGGAGTAGTTTTTAGGGTAGCTAGTTGAGGGTGGCTCAAGCTTGTGGCCTCCATCAATGGGTTCTATGAGATTTTTAAGTATGATGGATTTTATTTCAGGTTGGAGAGAAAATTTAAGTTAAAAGTAGAAAATAACATAAAAAATCAAACATTAAAGATAACTTCCATGGTAAGTTAACTACAAAATACCAAGTTAGCTAACCTTTTTCTAAACACCTTCTAGAAGTGCAAGTCGAGGGGGGCATGGAATTCAAATAAGGAGAGTTTGGAGATTTAAGAGTACAAGTTGAGAATTAATTTAACTTTCAAAGTCTTTGGATACTTTTCCTTTTAGTGGATCATGACATCATCATCCTTAACAAACTCTTGTCTTCTAGTGTGTTTCTAAGATAATGAGAGGGCTTGAAGGTTTTTGGAGATAATAAAGGTTAATTTATTGAGGAAGGATTAGTTATAATTAACCCTAATGTGGGTGAGAATCCATTGAGGTTGGTTGTGTCTAATTTATTGAGTTATGCTTTCTTGCTTCTTCTCTCTCTCTTCCCCTTTTCTCTTATATTTGTCTTTATCCCCAACTTTTGTAAGATATTCTCATTTGACAAGGATAAAATCTATCAAAATTTGTAAGAAAAACCTTTTGAAGCAATCAATATCATTTTTGACCTACCTCTTGCCTCTAAATTGTGTTTATCAATCTTGTGCATGATGGCCTTATGAAGAAGTGTTCTTCCATGTCTATTGTCTTTCTTTCTTACCTATTTTTGAGTGTTTTCAAGTTAGTTTCAGGTTAAAAATTAAGCCATTTTTGTCATTAATAGTTGCTTGGTGTGAATTTTTAAATTCCTCTTTGCTTCATTTATTTTTTGGTGATCCTAATTTATGTAAAACTTATGAAAATTAACTTGTTTGTGAGGTTATGTGAATAAAAAATGTCTTATGTTGAGTTATTGTTTATTTCAAGCTTATGTGAGCATCAATAAATTTGGTGTATCACCCTTTTAGTTTTTTTGATCATCCTATACCCACTGTCTATCCATTTTCCAAGTAGAAATAGTAGTTTAGGTCATCTACCAAGAGGAAGTTAGCATTCTCTGAAAGTTTAACCTCACTACAGGATACCCAAAGCCCAAGATTGCTCTAATATTATAGCTAGGAATGAGAGAGCCTAACAAACTCTCCCACAAGGGTGAAATTCTATGATACAACATGTAGTATGTATAATTTTGGTATAATAGGGATCAATTACCTTAATTTTTCTCAACTCATTTCTTATTTGCAAAGGCTTTTACATATATTTTCCATCTAGTTATAGAGGCCAAATAGTCTTGTATTTATAATGATCCATAGCTTGTACAAATAATAAAATATACTTAGGCCAACCTTAAGAGGGGCACATGTTATAAAATATATCTATTCAAGAGAGTTAGGGAAATGGACACTAGCACCAAGTTGGGGATAC
The DNA here is from genome assembly GCA_037957365.1 of Torreya grandis. NCBI lineage: Eukaryota > Viridiplantae > Streptophyta > Pinopsida > Cupressales > Taxaceae > Torreya > Torreya grandis. The sequence goes on along the minus strand of JARHVA010002566.1, from coordinate 2,196,066 downwards.
TATCACCATGTGGCTTTAGTGTCCTTAATATGGTGTTAGCGTCTAATTGATAGACTAATGGGAATAATAGGTGGGGATCTGGGAATGATATTTTGGGACTATGTTTGAGCTAATAGAAGATGCCTCTGATTTACACAATGGGTGGAAAAGTGGGATAAAGGCTTTATGATAGGGCTAGGGATAATTTAGGAATAGGCTCTCTCAAGAAACACTCTTAGCATCCAAATACCACTTTTAGGTTATTACAACTTCTATCAAGTATATAATGTCTTATTTCATTACTTCATATAAATTTATAAAGTTTTCCCATTTTCAATAGTTTAAATTCACTCCTCATGTTAATACTTGTTTAAGGTAATAACCATTGATATAAATGAAGTTGGTAGGATTAATCTCATAAAATTATGCCCTCACATACACTAGCTCATTATAGTTTCTATTCTTCTTCTTCCAACCATATTGTGTGTGTGTGTGTGTGTGTGTGTGTGTGTGTGTGTGAGAGAGAGAGAGATAGAGAGAGAGAGAGAGAGAGAGAGAGAGAGAGAGAGAGAGAGAGAGAGAGAGAGCAAATGCACAATAAAAGAGAGATAAATAAATCTAAAGAAAGTGTAAAATTTGTCTAATACAAATTATGAAATAATATCAATGTATCACCAATAAATACCATAATACAAGAGGAGAAAAGAGGAGGAACCAAAGGTATCTCTATTAGGGCTATGGATGCCTAGATAGTAGCAGAGTAGTAGCCAATCTCCCCTAGTTTACATATGTTTTCAAAGAAACTAGAATTAAAAATATAGTTATTCCAAGTCTTTTCTAAAACCCTCACACATAACTAGCATATGAGAAAGGAAATTATGTTGTATGCAATTTTTTTGGATTCTATTTCATGTTTCTAATTCAATTATTCTCTCATGAAATGGTTTATGTTTTATTTTAATTACTAACCAAAGGTTTTGGTTTCTCAAGTACTCAATAGTATTCCCCTTGTGAGTCACCATTTGTTGTACTCAACATACCCCCATTCTCTATTTTTTCTTTTGAATAGGGAACCACTATATTCTTAAAGGCATAGGTCTATTTTGAAAATATTCTTTCATAGAGCTCTATGTGTTCATATAAAATTTTTGTCTAGTATAAATGCAAGGGAACATTTTCACATGATTAGTTTATTTGGACTAGCCTATTAATACTTTTCAGATTTTTTTCAAATACATTGGTTTTCTAAGCATGTGTAATGATTATAAATTTTTAGGCTTCACATATTTTGCCTTTTCCAGTAGTGTTCTTCACATATTTTTGGTATTAATAACTTTTTTTCATAAGAAATATTTTGGTATTTTAATCCTTTGCATCTATTTGACCTTCATGAAAAATGTTCATCGAAACTTTTGTTCACAAGTTTTGTTTATATATTTGGTCTTTGAAACTTTTTATGTGATTTATAAATGTATTTTATATTTGTGTTTATCATGGATTTTGTTTGAAAATTTGGTACTTTGAAACTTTTGGTCTTCAACAAAAGTGTTCATGATTTACATGTCGAATAAAATTCCAAAAAATTATGTTTCATAACCTATGTTCAGAACTTATCCTTCAAACAAAATTTTCCTTCACACACTACATAAAAGGTATCACCACAAGTCTTCAAAACTTTTATTCATGAGATGTGATCATGTCACAAGAATTTGGGCTAACCATGTTTCAACACAAGATTTAGTGCCTGACTCTTGAATGATTATGTGGCATATATAAATTTATCATAATAAGTGATAAGGTGAAACTTGTCCAAGGAAACCACATGGCATTATTTGAAATGTCTAGAAGGCCTGTATGCAATACCCACCAAAATAAAGTGACAAAGTTTGAATTAAATGATTAAAACAAAATTAGATACATTGGGCATTAGTGACATATGAATTGAAATTAAATAATAAAATCTATATCATCAAATTGAAATCAAACATCATTCCTATTTATTACTAATAAGAATAAGTGAAGCTATATCCTTGAGAGAACTCAAAGCCCTAGACACTTGCATCCAAACTAGGAATTACTTCTAGAAGAGCCAAGCCATTAGATTTAAGAACTAAATCTCTATGGGCATAATAGATTAACAATGGATTATTCATATAGGATATTAAAGGGAGTCCATCCACCTTCAAATTTTTCAATCAAAGACTCCATGGAATACATAGACATGGTTTTTGATTTGACAATGTTCAATGCTGATTATTCTAATTATTCAAATCTTTGGGATGTAATCAAGTAAGTACATACACATGCATGTGAAGAAAACATAATACTAATGAAAATTCAATTAGTGGTATGTTTTATCTCAATCAAATTATAAGGATTACATTTTGTATTATCTAAGCCTAAGGTGATGCCATATATCAACCTACTATGGGATTTGCTCTTTGTGGGAAAGGTAACTTGTGGCAGTTTTCCACATCACATGTACCATAAAACTATATTTTATTTCATTTCCTTTAATGGATTCTAGAGATACATATGGTTTTTTATTGTAGATACTACATTTTAATTACATAAATTTATATCATTGAGAAGAATGACACAATTGGAAAAAAATTGATCATATGGATTATCCCTAGGGAAACTATTATCCTCAATGAAAAACATCTAGTACCTATCAATAAGTTTTAGTGGGAGTCTACATTAGAATTTTTCTACTAAATAAATTGTATGGATACCATAGCATCAACTTTCTTCACCTAGATTGGGTACTATTGATAGATTTATTTATGACCGTAGAGGTAACTTTCACCTTGGTAGAGATAATTATCACTAGGTCATAGTAATATTTATTGTATAAAGACAAGAGTCACATGGGAGGCCATTTATACATGATTTCTTACCTTTTATATGTAATCATGGGATAAGTATACATTCTTAATGTATTTATCTATAGCCAAACTCTAGATTACATTAAAAATAATATTTGTGACTTATATTCATTCATACACATATACAAGGAACATGGTTAGAATAATGAAGGATGTGTATCCCAAGTATGGAGGGAAATAAATGAATCACCATTTCCTAGAATATAAAAAATCATTGATGATATACTAATTCCAAGAGGAGACTCTTTACTCTACCCTGACTATACAATGATCATAGTTGTAGGGAATAAGGTTACCCCTTTTATGTCTCCAAAAATATTTGCCAGATAAATTAGCCAAATAAGAGATCACATACTAGTTATGCTAGGACATTGATAAATACTTAAATAAGATGAAAAATAATTCATTTCATGGATCTCATTTGGTGATTTCAATAATGTGTTATGTCAACCAAAAGTATTCTAGATATGTTGGCAAATCCTAGGAGTACTATTTGTTGGACACCCTACCACATAGATATTTGGAGCCTCATGCTAGGATTTAAAATCATAACCACGGTATAGGTATTAAATACCAACACAAACCTTATAACCATGAATTTTTATTCTCAAATGTGAAGGATGATGATCAAGTTATAGATAGGGCTCAAATGATTTGACTAATCGAGGAGATATTTAACATAATACAAAGAGAGCCTTTAATTATAATTATATATGCATGGGTTAGGATTCCACCTCCAATTAGATGGGCACTATATAATTGTATAATAATACTCCTTCTTATCCTCCCTTAGATAAAGGGGAACCATATCAATTTCCAAACATTGTTATGGCTATTGTAAAGCAAGATTTTGAGGTGGAAGAACTTCCTAATATTGTAAGTTCCCTTTAAAGAGTAGAAGAGCCAATTTACATTGACTCTTCTGATTCAGAAGACTATTATTCTTCCTCTTTAGTTCCTATGATTTTAAGTATGTAATTCCCAGCTAAAACCACTTATATGGATCCCTCTTAAATTGAAGAGGTAACTATTTGTTACAAGAGGAAACCTAAGGCCCATGGACCTCTTGTGAGAACAAATGTCAACACACTATCTATAGAAGGAACTAGGGGCATGAAAAACCATACATGAGAAGTGCACCTATTGATGAAGATGAAGAGGGATAATTATTAATATATAACACCCTAAGCCTCTAAATAAAAAAATTAAAATAATGACTTGAGGTTGATAAATCAGGTGAAGATACGGATCCATCTATCTTTTCATTTCCTATTGTTTCTTCAATTCTAGTTGTTTGAATTATTTATCCCATTTATATTGGTTCATTTTATCATGTCTCTCTTAATCTTGATGTCCATCCATCGCTATTGGTTACCAAATTTTAAGTTGTTCTTTCTATTCCTATTATCTCTATAACCTCAATTATTTCTTGTATTTAGGTTGTTCCTTCAACACCATTTTTTTCCACTTCCACTATTATTACCCCTGTTCCCATTCCCTCAAGTATCTTTGAGTCCAAAAGGGTTCATACTAAGAATACTATCATATCCTTGGTAAATTCAAAATTACATTTGTCATCCACCTAATTGGTCTTGGTAATTCCTTCTTCTAGTCCTATCTAGACCACTCTTATAGTTTCATCCAATAATTCTAGGATGAATAAACTTTTATACATAGTTAATCTAATGCTTCGTTTTAGTGGTATTGATTATTATAATATCATTTATTCATCATTATTAGACCTCTTATAGGTAGAATTTTTGAGGTAATCATCAAGGTACATTCTTGTTAAAATTATAGCTAAGAACACTCAACCAATCAACTCCATTCAATTGGTGATTTAAAAGTGGGAAACAAACTTGAAATTTCAAGCCTCCTAAAGGCTAATTATAAATATAATTGAACTACCCACTGTAATTTCAATATTTTAAAAATCTATAGGGACCATCCAAAGAGTCAAGAAGAGGAATATTGAGGGTGATTTTGGTAGGGGCATAGTTTTAGAAGAAAGACAATATGTCTTCTCTTTGTCCAAGATAAAGAACAAGAGACTTGGTTAGTCTCATTAAAATGAATATTTTAAATATTATTTCAAGAAACATAAAGAAGTTTTGTTGTAAATTCACGAGGGCAAAAATCAAGATAGAAGAAAACTACATCAAGAATTAGAGCAAGTCTAGGAATAACAAAAAAAATTCATGTTCCTAAGGAAATTGAGAGAGGTGTATAGAACACAACCTTAAGATTATATAATGTCTTGGATTATATTGGTTCAATTAGATTTTAATTATATCCTCATATTACTAACACAACCAAATTGTTTAATTATTTAAAAGATGATGAAAACAAATTAAAATTAAATTAGAAACAATATTAATTATCAACATCATTGTACATGTAATTTTTAGCATTAAATTAGAAACAATATTAACATTTAAAAGGTAGTTTTACATGAAATTGGAGGATGATGTGACCCTTACCCAAGTCTATATTTACTTTTAAAACACTTATTTAAAAGGGTTGGAAAATTATCAAAATAAGAATAAGTAATTTTTTATTGTCATTCAACTATGTAGATGTGTTTACATTCCAATTATTTGTAATTAAGTGTTTATTTTTTTTGTTGTTTGATTCAATAATTCAAATTGTTCAAAAGATAAAAAGAATTCCTTTTTCTATCACTAATATCTATTGTTTTAATATGTGAAATAAATATTGAATAATTATAAAGTATTATTGATTATATGCAAATAGGTTGACTATTTTAATTTTTAGAGTGTGCATAAGTGTTTTATTTGATATAGTATTCTAGATGTGAGAAATAGTTTCCATAGATACCTTTCTAATCCAAGATATAATCTCTTAAGTAAGGGTGCAAAATAGATACTCCAAAAGGAAGAAACTTTTGTTGATATTTTTGAGTTCCCTATATTATAGCGTCCCAAGCTATATAACTATGATTTTAATTGAGTGTGTGGTAGCTACTATCATAAAAAAATATTTTGAAAACACTTGTCCACAAATAAACCAACCCTAGAAGTAGTCTGTTGTGACCATATAGCCTTGTTTTCTACTCTACCCTTCCCTCTTTTTTGAAGATTATCTAATTAATATCTACCCACTTTACAATAAGGTCCTTCCATCCAGCTCAACTATGTTTTAGTTTCCTTATCAAGTTTCATTCACCCATATGCACACCTAGATAACAACCTACATGCTCAAACATCTACTATTCTACCACTTGGTTGTTTGATTTATACCTATAATCATGCCTTGGAGTGGATCTTACCTCCATTAAGATTCTAAATTGTTAGAGGCTACCTCATTAAATTTGGGGGTATGCATAAGACCCAAATAAATAAATTCTTCCTAAAATGCTTACTTCTATCTAAGTTATTATTTCTCTCTCATCCTTTCCACACTTCAAAAATTAGAAATAATTAGTAATTAATCAAAATAGTGGACATTATTATTATAGATTTATTCCTTGATTTATTATTACAACACTTTAACAACTTAAGATTTTACATTCCATAATCCCCTTAATATTAAAATTAGAAACATGCAAAAAAATGAGATAAAGGTCATTTAGAATCTTGAAACTCCTTCATTGACCCTTGAAGTTTGTACATCTTGCTAAAAATAACTTTGACATTATTTTTCCCTCAGATATTGATTCCTTATGGGCTTGTTCAAATTTACAACATGAATAGCTCAGTCAAGGTCATGATTAGGCCTATTACACCTCTCCAAGATATCATTCAAGAAGATATAAGTAGTTCTCTTAGTTCCAAGATGTTTTACTGTAGGTTTTAGGAAGGTTTCTTTCATTTTTACTCTCTTTGACAACTAAAAGTACCATATAAATATTCAAACAGGCCTCCAAGAATAGATATGAGTCCATTAAAGTACTTTTTTATCTCATGCATCATGAGGATGATTAGTAGAAGTAGATCTAATAATTTTCAAGGTTTTTCATGACATCTATAATGTCCAAAATAGAGTTTTTACAAGCTAAAAAGCAAGTTACAGGTCTATCAAGGTATGAAGAGCCACATTAATATATAAATACCATGAAATGTGATTGAATTGGATTTTAAAAGATAAGGATAATGGTTTTCATGAATATGAAAAAAATTTAAGCATGTTCCAAATTTGTATGGAGGTCTATGGCATCAAAATCTAGTCTTCATGAGTAAAAAACTAGATCTACAAGTATGTCCTAAGTTTGTAGAGCTTGCCAAAAGTTAAAAATCAAATAACATAAATTTATAAGGTTAAATAAGACCTAAATATTATCAATTATGAGTTACATGTCTTCAAAAATCCAAAATTTTCTATTTGTATGGGTTTATAGGGAAAAAATAATCACATTATATCATGTTATTCCTCATGCATGGTGTTTAGAATGGATTGAAAGAGTATTGGTAGGTATTAATGAATCCTTTATTGGTTTATATACTCCACTAAAATGAATGAATAATGTGGATATAAATAAATAAACTCTAAAAACTCAATCTATATGGCCATTAAAACCATAGCCTATGATAACCTATTTTTACAAATTTTAAGGAAAATAAAGAAATAAAACAAGGTTACAAACATATTTTTAATGCTTTAAGAAAGTCTGTAGATATATAAATAGGGTATCATAAGAAAAAAGAGGATGCAAGTGTTTAAGGTGGAATATAAGGAGATTTAGCATGATCTCAATATCTAGTTAATAGGTTTATAGTGGAGTTTAATTTTTCTTGATAATTAAAGGTAAAAATAAGATTTCAAGCATGTTTTAAAGATACCAACACATATTATAAGGTTTCCTTAATGATATAATGATAATATAAGGGTTTTAGTATGATCAAAACCTTTTTCAAAGTTGTATCTAGAGTATCACAGGTTTCAAGCAGTATAATTAATGTCATCAACTCTAGGGCAAAGTTTTATAAGGTTTATTGATAAAGTATATAGAGATACATGGTTTGATGAGATTGTTATGCCAAGAAAATAGTTTTTCAATATCTAAATAAACTTATAAAGTATAAAATAGGTTTTCAAGATCTAAATACAATCATATAAGATTTAAATATAGTTTCAAAGGATTTTCATGATTGCAAATCCTTTAAACATGTTTGCAACATACTTATAACATTGTTTCCATGATTATATCAATATCAAGAGCATTAAAATAGGTATATGATAATTATTTAGAAGTTCTCATGATAATACAAGGATAATAAAGAGTTTTAGAGTCAATAAAACCTTTAAATCAAGTCTCCAATCACAACATACAAAATTTATTGATCTAGAATCATGAAGCATCAATGATTCTAAGGTTTCCATGTAAAAACCTTCACATATGTATGTAGGTAGAGATTTAGAAGGTTTTATATGATGGTATAATGATAAAATTAAAGTTTTTCATGATTATGTAGATAATACAAGGTTTTATAACGTTTATAACCTAACCTAAGACCACTAATAGGTATTTAACATAGTTTGCAAGGTTACATGGCTATATCAGTGGTAAAATAGGGTTTTAGAGCTCCTAAAACCTAGCTATAAAGGTATACAAGGTTTTTGATGATAAGATAGGAAAATAGATCATGATATAACCACATCAATAGTTACAAAAAATTGTTTCTAATCTGGGCAACAATTTAGGTGACAATTTGGGTGATAGGTCCACCCTAATTGATGATGGAACTTCTGGGAGCCATAACTTATGCATCATAGCTCCAATTGACTCACTATTTGAACCGTCAAAAATATAATAACAAGGATAATTAATTTAGATGGTATCAATATATAATTGATGGATTTTGACCCCATAAAACCTAATATAAGTGCCCCAAATTTCAATTTTAGTAGTGCATTCTAAAAATAGTAATTCTTTGAATTCTATATTATTGTAAATTATGGAAGTCTAAACACTTGATTTCCCTCAACATTGATGACCTTACACATCCTCCTCCCACCTTTAAAACATGTATAAATTAATATGTAACCCGAAATGGAAATCAGACATCTCTTATCAGAGATAGGCATATGTTTGGGTTTGCAAATTTGATCAATAAAACATCTCCTCTCAGAGAAAGAATTATTTGAATTGTGTTGTTCTTGTTTATTGAATTATATTTCAACCAAATATTTCAAGTTTTGGATTATTTTCCAAGGATTTATTGATGTTGTAATGCCAAGACAAAGAGATCAATCATCATATATGAACATCTAATAGGTCTATAACATAGTTCTAAGGTTTTTGTATTGATCAAGTATAAAATAAAGGTATATTTTAATAGTTTCTTGATGATGCATATAAATTTTAAAAGTTTTTTGACTAATCAAATATTTGAACATGTTTACAAATCATTCTATGAGGTTTTTATGCTAAGATAAGAGGTTTTTGAGTCTCAAAAACTTTCTAACAAGACTAAAATAATGTTTCAAATGTTTCCCTAATGATATAAGGTTTTAAAAAAGTTTCAAACATGATAAAATCTCCTTAAATAGAATAAATAGGTTTGTGAGGTGAAAATTAGGGTTTCAAGCATAATCTCAATGTCATGTCCCCTTCTAGTTGACATATTTCGAGCGGATGATTAGCCTATTATGTGACCCTCGTAGGCTAATGAAATGGATAGAGGGTCTTGATAGAGATGGGTTGGAATTCGTTCGGGCTCTTTCGGACATGAATTAAGGGAGATATTAATATTTGATTGATTTAATCAAATATTAATTATTTGATCTCATTTTAATTAATTACTAATTAATTAATTATTAATTAATTATTAATTAATTATTAATTAATTATTAATTAATTATTAATTATTAATGATTTAGTCTAATTTGAGGATGCAAATTCTAAATTAAGACTTGGTCTAATTTTAAGACCCTAGTTCTAATTTAAGGAAGTCTAATTTAAGGGAGTCTAATTTTAGCAAGCACACCTTTGGAGGTGTATAAGAATCTCTCATGGGAGAGAGTTTGTATTCAAGCTTATTATTGATATTGATTCTTGTTAAGAAATTCTTCTGTGAAGACTGAGCCAAGGGTTCCAGGATTCCAATTGCATTGAAGAACGTCAACTCTTCATTGTGTGCGATTCAGAGGTTGTGAAAGATCAGTCGATCTATTGCCGAATTGAGAGATAACTTCACCCAGAAGTTATCATAGTATTATAGGTATTTGAGAGATAACTTCACTCAGAAGCTATCACAAGGGTTTACAGGTATTTTCTTTATTTTGGGTTTTTGATTCAAGAATTATCCAGATATAGATCTTTTGTGTCAGCCCATAATTCTACAGATCAGGATCAGGCATACAGGGTGTGTTATATCAGCAGCCATACCAATTCCGTACAGCTCTGTGAAAATCCGTACGCATCTACAGGAAGTTCAGGTACTGACATCGGCAAACAGGGACTTACAGAGACCGACATCGGTCGACTCATCACCGACGTCGGCAAGGGGACCACTACAGGTCGACCGACGATGGCAGTATAACCGACGTCGGCGATTGTGTTTTTTTACACAGCAGGCCGAGACGTGCCAGATTCAACCCAGTTTGTGGAATATTTAGGCTATAAGGCCGAACCATTGATATTCTTTGTATACCTGACAGAGGGTCTCTAATTGTAAGCTTATGAGCAAATAAATAAGAAATTATACTGTGATTTATTCATCTATTTGAAGATATTTTGCAGAAATTTAGATAAGCAATTTGGAGCTTTGTTTTGATATTCGAAGGGATATTACAGTGGTATCAGAGCTAAATCCTGCCATCCTGAGGGTTTAGAAATTTTATGCAGCCACAAGAGTTGCGACCACACGGGTATTACACACGCAGTAAAGCTTTGCTTGAAGGTATTCAAGTTCTAGAACAACCGCCGAAAGACATGGGTGATGATATTGGCAGGGCCCGTATTCCTCACCATCCGAGAGACCAAGATGATCCAGAGGTTTTACTTACTCTTAGAGAACTACGAGAAGGGCAAAGGCAGAATAACCAGGTATTACAGCAGCACTACCAAGATTGGGTTCTCTGAGGAGACATTCCCCACACCGTGAAGATGTCAGGAGTGTTGCAGGATCACAGCGAGGCCATGGGACTGTTTCTCATATAGCGAATAGGCCTACTAGGCCTATCTTTGTGAGACAGGAAGCAGAGGAGGTGATATCAGATGAGGAGCATGAGGAGACATTTACGGACACACTTAGGGCAGCGACTGAAGAGTGGGAGTCATTACCACATGTGGTCAGGGAGATGATTACTTTTGACCGATTCCTCACATAAAGGAAAGAACATTACCGAGGTCGACAGAATGGGAGACCAAGACCCCAGAACAATGATCTGAAGCAGGCTACGAGTAGGCTCTCACTAGCAACATTTGATGGTAGTGGTAAAGTGACAGCACAGGCTTGGGTTAGTAAGCTGGATACATTTCTCACATTGCGACCGATGGGTGAGGAAGATGCTATCAGATATGCGACACTACATCTCGAGGGAGTAGCTCACGATTGGTGGCACCATGGGATGGTGACACTCCATCATGATCGGATCACTTCTTATCAGGAGTTTGTGGACAAGTTGGTGGAGCATTTTGACAGGAGGGATCCAGAGTCCTATTTCCGAGAGTTGGCACAGTTGCGCCAAAGTGGCAGTCTAGAGTCATACATTGGTGACTTCCAGAAGTTATCAGTCATGGTTCCTGACATTTCAGAGAGGCGACTAGTAGTACTCTTCGTAGAGGGATTGACAGAACCACTGAGAGGTTGGGTCAAAGGTTTTGATCCTCCTTCCTTACAGGAAGCTATGAAGAAGGCACGTAGTATGGAGATGGCAGCACCATCTAGTAGATCTAACTCCAGAGGTACTTCTTCATCCAGGGACAGTAAGGGCTCCAACAGGAATAGAGAAAGACCAGGCTTCAACATAGATAAATCAGGGGTGAAGAATGATTCGAGGGCCAATCCAGCAGCACCACCTTTGGATAGAGAGGCTCTTAATGACCTGCGAAGGAAGAAGCTTTGTTTTTACTGTAAAGGTCCATATGATGCTAATCATGATTGTCCTTTGAGACCTAAGGGCAAAGCAAATCGGGTAATGTGGGCCTATTATGAGGATGAGGAATCAGAAGATTTCGAACATCACGATTGTTTCGAGGAGCCAGATGCTGAAGCTTCAGAGCCTTGGGTAGAGGCAGAGTCAGAGCTCCAAATTCAGGAAGCACGTCTATCTAGCATCCAGCACGAGGGATCATTCAGACTCCGGGGAGTTTTGGCAGGACAGAGGGTCATTACCCTTCTTGACAGGGGTGCCACACATAATTTTATTGATACTAGATTTGTGGAGAAGCGTGGACTCACTACAGAAGAGTTTGAGGGCATTAGAGTTAAGGTAGCTGACGGTTACACCCTCAGATGTGAGCGGATGATCAGGGAGCTCCCATTACGCTTGAACAACTATGAGTTCAAGGCGGATTATTATGTGGTCAACATGGGAGATATAGACTTGGTTTTGGGCATGAAGTGGCTTCATTCCCTTGAAATAGTCACTCTTAATCTTAGGGATATGGAGATCTGTTTTGATGTAGATGGGAAGTCTCACATTCTCAAAGCAATACGGGACGGCAACATCAAGACTATTTCTTTACATCGGATGGAGAGGCTCATGCGACATGACATGGTAGAGTGGGCTGCCGAGTGCACAGTAGCACCAATACAGGAGGGACAATAGAAGACCGAGTACCATCCAGACATCCAGCAGCTGAGAGTCAAGCATGACAAGGTCTTTGGTGACATTCCACCAGGGAGACCTCCAGACAGGGGCATTGAGCATATTATTGAGCTTGAGGAGGGGGCTAAGCCCATTATGATTACTCCTTATCGACATCCTAAGCGGTTGAAGGATGAGATCGAGAGAACAATTAAGGAGTTACTGGCTATGGGTCATATTCGGCCAAGCAAATCACCGTTTGCTTCTTCAGTTGTTCTAGTGAAGAAGAAGGATGGTACCCTACGAATGTGCATTGACTACAGAGCCCTGAATAAGAGGACCATTAAGAACAGGTATCCTATACCACGTATTGACGAGCTTATTGACGAGCTCCATGGTGCACATTACTTCACGAAGATAGACTTAAGATCAGGCTACCATCAGATCAGAGTTCGCGAGCAGGACGTGGAGAAGACAGCTTTCTGTTGCCATAGTGGACACTACGAGTTTATAGTGATGCCATTCGGGCTCACTAATGTGCCAGCAACATTTCAGTCCACCATGAATAGAGTCTTCCATTCACTGCTGAGGAGGTTTGTACTTGTTTTTTTTGATGACATTCTTATATACAGTAGGAATTGGCAGGAGCATTTGGCTCATCTGGAGACTGTACTCAGCATATTAGAGAGGGAATCCTTGTACGCCAAGGAGTCCAAATGTGATCTGGGGATGACTGAATTATTATACTTGGGTCATATTATTAGTGCAAGGGGAGTACGGATGGATCCTGAGAAGATCTGTGCCATCATAGATTGGCCTATTCCAGCAAACCTAACACAGCTAAGGGGATTTCTAGGTTTGTGTGGGTTTTACCGGAGGTTCGTGAATGGTTATTCACGACATGCAGCTCCCATGACAGATTTGACTAAAAAGGGTGCCTTTTGTTGGACACCTGAAGCACAGGAGTGTTTCGAAAGGTTCAAGGAGTTGATGACTACGTGCCCAGTTCTGGCACTACCTGATTTTTCGAAGCCGTTCGAGTTACAGTGCGATGCCTCAGGGGAGGGCATTGGAGCGGTGCTTATGCAGGACAAGCACCCCATAGTATATGAGAGTCATAAGCTTAGAGGACCAGAAAGACTGTACAGCATCTATGATAAGGAGATGCTTGCTATCATGCATGCCTTGGCAAAATTTAGGCAATATCTAGTGGGCAGCAAATTTTGCATCAAAACGGACCACAACAGTTTGAGACATTTCTTGGGGCAGCGAGACCTTAATGATCGTCAGCAGAAGTGGGTGAGTAAAATACAGGCATATGACTTCAACATCTCTTTCATCAAGGGCACCCAGAATGTTGTGGCTGATGCTCTTTCACGCAGGCCATATTTGAGTACCATGGTCCACATTACAGAGGATTGGCGACATATGATTGTGGCAGAGTATGCCAAGGATACATGGGCAGCTAGCATTGTTGAGGGATCGACGGTTGACACCAGATATACTCTTGTGGATGACTTGATCATTTACAAGAACAGGGTTTATTTGATCCCAAGATCATCGATGAAGAACATTGTCATGCGAGCTTTTCATGATATACCTACTGCAGGACATCCCAGATATTTTAAGACTTACAGACAGATCAGGGAGAGATTCACATGGAAGGGCCTCAAAGCAGATGTTCTTCAGTATGTGCGTGAGTGCCCTATTTGTCAGCAGAACAAGCAGGAGAACACGTACCCAGCAGGATTGTTGCAGCCACTTCCAATTCCTGACAGGAAGTGGGAGTGTTTGTCGATGGATTTCATTACGGGCTTGCCTAAAGCCCAAGGACGAGATTGCATATATGTAGTTGTGGATCGGTTAACGAAGTATGCTCACTTCTTTCCGATTACCACCACACATACAGCTACACAGGTAGCAGAGGTTTTCTTCCGAGAGGTATTCCGACTGCATGGATTACCTCGGAGCATAGTGAGCGACAGGGATAGTCGGTTCCTGAGTCACTTCTGGAAGGAGGTGTTCCGACTTTGTGGGACTGAGCTCACACCTAGCACCAGCTACCACCCGCAGACTGATGGACAGACGGAGATTGTAAACAAATGGGTGGAGGGCTACCTCAGGAACTACATTGCAGGACAGCAAAAAGCTTGGGTTAAGTGGATTCATCTATGCGAGTATTGCTATAATACGACTTTCCACATGACCATTCAGATGTCTCCTTTTATGGCATTGTACGGGTATGAGGCACTGAGTTTTCTAGATTTATTACTGAGTGATAGTAGAGTGCCGAGTGCTGGGGACCTATTGCAAGAGAGTCAGGATATTATGAGGACTCTCAAGGAGAATATTGCTAAGGTGCAGAATCAACAGAAGTAGTATGCAGATCAGCGGAGGATAGAGAGATCTTTTGAGGTAGGTGACATGGTCTATCTTATGCTGCAGCCTTACCGACAGTCTACTCTTAAGAAGAGCGGGGCAGAGAAACTTAAGCCACGTTACTACGGTCCTTTCTGGATCCTAAGACGCGTTGGAGAGATGGCTTATGAGCTAGAGCTTCCTACAGAGAGCAAGGTACACAATGTATTTCATGTATCATGCCTTAAAAAGGCGTTAGGACACCGTGTGATGCCTTCTATAGTTTTACCTCCCTTAGATGATGAGGGAAAATTGATCTTAGTACCTAAGTCCATCTTGGAATCTAGAGAGAGACAGTTGCATCGACGGACTATCAGGGAATATTTGGTAAAGTGGAAAGATTTGCCAGTTGAGGATGCGACATGGGAAAGTGAAGATATTCTACAGCATCCAGAGTTGAGATTGCTTGAGGGCAAGCAATTTTAGGAGGGGCGGACTGTCATGTCCCCTTCTAGTTGACATATTTCGAGCGGATGATTAGCCTATTATGTGACCCTCGTAGGCTAATGAAATGGATAGAGGGTCTTGATAGAGATGGGTTGGAATTCGTTCGGGCTCTTTCGGACATGAATTAAGGGAGATATTAATATTTGATTGATTTAATCAAATATTAATTATTTGATCTCATTTTAATTAATTACTAATTAATTAATATTTATTAATTAATTATTAATTATTAATGATTTAGTCTAATTTGAGGATGCAAATTCTAAATTAAGACTTGGTCTAATTTTAAGACCCTAGTTCTAATTTAAGGAAGTCTAATTTAAGGGAGTCTAATTTTAGCAAGCACACCTTTGGAGGTGTTTAAGAATCTCTCATGGGAGAGAGTTTGTATTCAAGCTTATTATTGATATTGATTCTTGTTAAGAAATTCTTCTGTGAAGACTGAGCCAAGGGTTCCAGGATTCCAATTGCATTGAAGAACGTCAACTCTTCATTATGTGCGATTCAGAGGTTGTGAAAGATCAGCCGATCTATTGCCGAATTGAGAGATAACTTCACCCAGAAGTTATCATAGTATTACAGGTATTTGAGAGATAACTTCACTCAGAAGCTATCACAAG